>CAUYLZ010047864.1:0-142800 GCA_963573645.1 Pithecia hirsuta
GCTGGGACTACAGGCACGCACCACCATGCCCAGCTAATTTTTTGTACTTTTAGTAGAGACGGGGTTTCACCATGTTGGCCGGGATGGTCTCGATCTCTTGACCTCGTGATCCACCCGCCTCGGCCTCCCAAAGTGCTGGGATTACAGGCTTGAGCCACCGCGCCTGGCCAACTCCTGCTTTTTTTTTGCTCTCCATTTGCTTGGTAAATCTTCCTCCACCCCTTTATTTTGCAAATGGCTGTTTCTGTATAACTAGGGAGAGATCACGTATAAAGGAAAATAAAAGAGATGAGCACATAATTTAAATATATCTTTAAGTGATCTCTTTTGCCTGGATATTCACTGGGTTTATTCATCTTTCCTGGATCCATGTCGGGAATGAATGAACTGGAGGGTGTGGCACACAGCAGCATTCCCGAGCTGGCTCCTTGTGGGCTTTAGGCGAGAGCAGGTGCCAGCCCACCAGGACCTCCATGCTTGTCGCCGGGGGCAGGGATGCCTGACCTCAGACGGACGGACGCTGGTCTCATGGGCCATGAAACTGAGCTGAGTGCCGGGTGGGCCTGTGGAGCCTGGCAGGCGGACGCTCCAGTAAATGACGGGAACGCCGAAGATGCTCCTGAGATGGGGAGATTGTTCAGGCTGCACTGCGAGCTGTCTGTCCAACGTTCTGGGCTTGTTCCTGGGTTCTCTGGTGATGTTCCACCGAGGGAAGGCCCTCACACTTTGGGGTGCTTTTTCTTTAATTAAAGATGGTAATACACAGCTGGGAGTTGGGTGGGAAAGTGGGCGGGCCACGAGATGCCTCAGGTGAGAGGGCTTTGCAGGCACTGAGGAGCTGTAGAAACGTGAATTGTTCATATAGAAGTCATCTTGATGTCCTCTGGGACAATTCTCTTTCACAGAATCTACATAACACTTCTCTGTCAAGCCCAGGAAGTCCTGATATTGCAGAGATAAAATCAAAAGCTATTTCCATTTTTCCCAAACCCCTTTTCGATAGCCCATGAGATGCCAGGACATTCCCTCCTAGGTCCTTACCTGCTGGGAAGACAGGATTTCAGCCTCACCTGCTGATGGATCTTGAAAAAGAAACATCAGTGACCATCCCCAGAAACAGCAAAGGGTGGTGGGAATCAGTTACTCAGTGAAGAAATCAATTAACGCTTGCATGTCTCCACCTGGGTCTCCCACCTGCAGGTGAGAGGCCTGTCTGTCCCACCTCTAAGCACCCGTGGCTCTAGGCCTGCAGGGGAGCTGTTGTCATCCCGTGTGGCTCTGCTGTCCCTGCCTTCACATGTGGGGAGCACAAGGAGCACAGAACAGGGGGCATCAGGGCTGGGGCCTGTGTAGGTAGGAGGCCCTGGGCATGGACTCCACAGCCAACAAGGAGCCTTGAGCTCCACGCAGCCTGAGTGGGGGTCAGGACTAGTGAGAGTCAGGAAATCTCCCCAGCATTTCCAGGTTTCAGTTCAGAAGAAACCAATCAACAAAGACACTTGAGCCTTTGCAGTTCCTCTGAGCCAGAAAAACTGGCACATGCTTGAGAAGTGTGGATGGACAGGAGAGGGAGCCTCTCGGGTGGGGTCACCGTGAAGAGCAAAGGGCACGTGCAGATGCAAGGCACAGACCACGAGCGCATCTGGGAGGTGTGTGCCGCTCACAGTCCAAACCGTTGCTTAGTGCTCCTGGAAGCTGGCTTCTGTGTTCACGCCAGTTCACAGCTGACCTCCATGCTACGCTTTGGGTCCTAAGAGGGCAGCTGCTTCCCCTGCTCACCCTTGGGCAGCCTGACACGGAACCTGGTATCGTGCACTGAAACTTCACAGCAGGCTGAGGGTGCAGCCACGTGCTCACCACACACTCAAGCTCCACAGCAGGCTGAAGATGCAGCCACGTGCTCACCACACACTCAAGCTCCATGGCAGGCTGAGGGTGCAGCCATGTGCTCACCACACACTCAAGCTCCATGGCAGGCTGATGGTGCAGCCATGTGCTCACCACACACTCAAGCTCCACAGCAGGCTGAGGGTGCAGCCATGTGCTCACCACACACTCAAGCTCCATGGCAGGCTGATGGTGCAGCCATGTGCTCACCACACACTCAAGCTCCATGGCAGGCTGAGGGTGCAGCCACGTGATCACCACACACTCAAGCTCCACAGCAGGTTGAGGGTGCAGCCACGTGCTCACCACACACTCAAGCTCCACAGCAGGCTGAGGGTGCAGCCATGTGCTCACCACACACTCAAGCTCCACGGCAGGTTGAGGGTGCAGCCACGTGCTCACCACACACTCAAGCTCCACGGCAGGTTGAGGGTGCAGCCACGTGCTCACCACACACTCAAGCTCCACGGCAGGCTGAGGATGCCTGCTTCCAAGCAACCTCATGCAGCCTGCACTCAAACTCCACATTCTAAAAGTGCCTGCAGGTCTGCCTAGATGCCTGCATGGCTGGCTCCGATCTGCTTGTTCTGAAATGTGCTAACTGCCTGTGTGTGGCCATACCAACAGTGAATGACTTCAGTCCCTGTCAGATGAGGCCCCTGGCTCAGAGATCCGCCCTCCAGCAGGTGCTGGGCTGACACGTGGGGCGGCCTCCACCTCCAGCTTCCTCCCTTCTGCCTCCTGCAGCGTCTCATTCAGAAAGGAAGTGTCTCCAGAAGCTGTGCCGTTGCCATGGAGCCGGGACGGCTTTGTCAGTTTCCTTATTTGCAGCCTCCTCTCATCTCCAGACCCGCTGTGGTCCTGGCTCTCGTCCTCACTGTGGTCTGTGGACCCCTGCCCTGGGCCGCATGTCCCGGGAGTCAAGCTCTGAGGGTCCCCACGGCCTCCCCTCGGCAGAGACCGCGCATCTGCTGCGCGTATAACCTGACACCTGAAATCCTTCTCGGTGGCTTTGCCACCTTTTACCCATATCCTATTGCTTTGTAGTTCCTTTGACCTCTTGTATGCTTCAGTTAACAGTGGGGGTGACGCCTCTCCCGTGTTTGAGTGTTCCATCCTTCCACGTCCAGCTCACGTGTTTTCGTGACGCGTCACTGATGCCCTCGCCTAGGCCGGCGTCTCAGCTCTGCCTCCTGGTTTCAAGGCCTCTCCACGTTGCCTGACTGCCCACCATGCACCTGCCTCAGCACAGCACCCTCGATGCTGGCGGACACCTGGCTCCGCTGTCTCTTTAACTTTGATTATATTTATTACTTGGGAGGATATTCGCCTGGATTTAATTAATCTATAGTGCTACATTTTACTTTTTCTTTCTCGTTTTCTTTTTTCTTTTTCATTTTGGAGACAGCCTGGGCTTTGTCGCCCAGGCTGGAGTGCAGCGGTGTGATCTTGGCTCAGGGCAGCCTCCGCCTCCCGGGTCCAAGCGATTCTCCTGCCTCAGCCTCCCGAGTAGCTGGGACTATGTACGCCACCACACATGGCTAATTTTTGTATTTTTAGTAGAGACGGGGTTTCACTGTGTTGGCAGGATGGTCTTGAACTCCTGGCCTCAAGTGATCCACCTGCCTCTGCTTCCCAAAGTACTGGGATTACAGGTATAAGCCGTCATGCCCCACCTATGCTGCTGCATTTTAAATGCCTGGCCATGAAGCCGTGGTGCAGCAATGGAGGTGATTCTCGGCTGCTTCAGCTGAGTGATGTGATGTCCAACAGCTGAACACAGGAAGCCGCAGCGCAGATGCTCAGGCGGGGGCGGCCGTGGAGACGGAATATTCTGTGGCTCTTCTGTGTGAAGAAAGCCTTCAGGTTGCTGATTATAGAAATGGATGTTTTTAGTCAACAGTGCAGCTCAACCCTCGAATGGAAGAAAATCCTGTTTTCGGCACCACGTCTGCCTACAGCATCAATTATTTCACTCCCAAAGCAGCTGTGTTGCCACCACATTGAATCTGCTGTGAAATCACAGTGTCTGCCAGCATGTCGGCATTGGTTCATTATTGTCTTTTTATAAAGTAACTGCTTTATTGATACATTTTTCTTTGGCTTAAGTCATTAATGGTTCTGGTCTTGTCATGGATCTGTCAGTGGAATTGCTCTGCAGGTGGCTTCTTTTTGGAGTGACAGCAAATGACATGTGAAAGTGTCAATGCCCACCCCATAGCTGTCCCAGGTCCACAAATGGACTGTACACGGGGTGGGTGCCCCACAGAGCCATGTGGGTTTAAGCCGAGGCTGCCTAAGTGTGGAACTATAAGTACAGAACCCAGGAAAACAAAACCTGAGCGTGTTTCTTAGAGTTAGAATTGTTCTTTTGAAAATCTTGGGTCAACTGGGATGACCGAGTTTTTTATCCTCTTACCAGTTGTTTTTTATGTTTTCTATTTCCAGTGAAGGACTAGAAGGAAAGTATGCCCTAACACGGACAAGTGTGTTATGGACAGAATGTGTGTTGCCCTGAGATTCCTATGGTGCAGCCTCACCCTCACACTCGGGGGGTGATTAGGGTTTGATGAGGTCATGAGGGTGGGGCCGCATGCTGGGGTCAGTGTTCTCATGAGAAGAGTCACCAGATCCCACAGGCTCCCTCTCCTCCTGGGCCCACACAGGGAAGCCAAGCCCTGCAGCTGCAATCAGGACAGTGGCCACGGTCCCCAGAGAAGGTGCCTAGGGTGAAACCAGCCCTGCCAGTGCCTTGGTCTTGGACCTCAGCCTCAGACCTGTGAGAAGCGAAAGCCTGTTGTTTAAGCTGCCCAGTGTTTGGTATTTTGTTACAGAATCCTGGGCTGACTACGGCACACGGCTTGGAAAGTTTGCCGCTGAAATTCTGAATGGAAAGCGTGACGACCACAGTCATCTGTATGAAGTGACATGCTTGTTCTTCATTCAGCCTAACAGAGCATTTATAGATATAGTATGGAAATTCTATTATCTTGGTTCTTCGATAAATCTTGGGCTGAAATAGGGCTGATAGGATTTGTTCCTGTTTTTGACAAAGAACGTGAGATACGCCTTGCACATGGCTTGGGCCCTCCCAGAAGGCAGGAGCAGGTGGAGCCTGGGTCTTCCCACCCAGCGTCCTCCCCACCCCGCCTCCAGGCAGGGGGCGCATTGCTGTGGCCTGGGACCCCTCTACTCGCAGAAGCTAAGGAAGGCGCAGGTTGGATGAATGATGGCACAGGTAGACATGGGGATGCTGTGTGGTGATTTATTGTGAGGCTTCCAAATAATTTTAATGTCGAGGTGCAGTGGACACCTGTGAAATATTTTACATTCTGTATCTTTCCTTTTGAGAATTTTAACCTGCCCCTGGTGTGTGTGTGTGTGTGTGTGTGTGTCTGTGTGTGTGTGTAATTCCACACATATTTGCACTTGTATTTATATTTATATTACTATTTAACATAGTTTGGCTAATAAATCTTTTCCTTTATGGTTGTAATGTTTGTGTTCTGTTAGGACAAATCTTTTCTTCCCCAGTATAAAGGCGTTTTCCAGGGTTATCATGTAGGATCTCTGTTTTTCACCCTTTCTGTTGATTTCCACAATCCACCTGGGGTTTGTTTCGTGGGAGCATGAGGCGGGTTGAGTTTCCTTATTTTGTCTAAGTGTGTTGATGATCCAGCGCTGTGGGGTGGAGGCTCTTGGAGACATTCCATCACAGGTGGGTGTCCCCGCCTACCTGGCTATGGGGCTTCTGCATGCACCCCCTTCACTCAGCTGGTCTTGGCGTTGGGGCCTTCAGGGCACAGCCAGCGTCCTGGGTTCCTTTCCCAGCCCCTTCACCTGTCCTTGGCTTCCGCAATCCATATAAATTTCAGAATTTGAAAAACTTGACAAGCACAACTTCTGATGGCAATTGATCATAATTCATTGAATCTACAGAATTTTTTTTGGTAGTAAAAGATGTCTTCACAGCATTGAGTTAGCAGCTCTGTACATATTTTGTAAATTGGTTCCATATATTAAATGTTTTCTAGTGCTGTTTTATTTTCTGTTTGTTTCCAGCTTATAAAACTATAATTACATTTAAAATTTTGACCTTATGTCAAGAAATCTTACTAAATTCTAACAGTTTATCTTGATTTATTTTGGACTTTTAACATACATGGTCTTTCATTTGTGGCTAATGGTGATTTTCTTTCTTTTCTCCACGAATGCTTTCCACTCCCATGTGCATACTGAAAAGCCAAAGCTGCAGTGTTTTTCAAAGTGTTCCATCAGAGTTTGGTACGTTCCTTCGAAGTTATGGTGCTGCTCCACCGACGTCAGGGCGACTGGGGACAGCTGCTGTGAGCACGGCTCCTTGGTTCCCCAGAGTGGGAGGCGCCACACGCTGCTTCCCAGAAGCCACCTCAGGGAGGGTCACGTTTCCATGCGGAGTGAAGGATTTGGGCAGGTCAATTAAATCATCACAGCAATTCGGCATTCTTTCAGGGCACAAGAGAAAGCCAAAAGACAGAGGTATTTCATTTGTTTCTTTAGTTTCAGGCTTTTGCTATGAATTCTTTTATTTTGATTCTGGAGAAAAAAGTACAATTAAAGAACATTTTGCCAAATATTTAAAAAAAGCAGAATGCAGTAGCTATCCTCGGATATTTCTATGCTCAGACATTAACGTGTGCTTCCAGAGGACAGGAGGCATTGTTTGATTGTTTTTCAGTTTGTGAATCAAATGCTACCTGGCCCTGGGGCTTCAGTGAATTTCCTGAATCTCCTGAACCCCTCTTAGCATTTCTCTTGAGAAACAGTTGGCTTGTATCGTAACTGCTTCACTAGACTTTAGTTCCTGACATTCCAGATATTTGCAGCATGACCAAGGCAACATTCAGTCCAGACTCAAACCATAATATCTTAAACTCAATCAATCGAAGGCTCAATGAAAATAATTGCTCTTTTTATTATTTATTCATTCAACAAATGTGAATTCAGTGCCCACTATTTGCTGGGCACTGACGTGTCAGAGACACAAAGGTGAAAAGCCCCAGTCGGGGCCTTCTGGGACCAAAGCCATGGGCTGTGCAGACAGCCAGGGTCACAGGGCTACGGAACAGGCTGGGGTCACTGGGCTACAGGGCTATTTAACAGGTGCTGCAATACTGAAGCTCAAGACAGGCACCCCAGCCAGCCTCGGGGGGCAGTGGGGGCCCCCATGGGGGGTCAGCCAGCCAGCACTGCGGGGAGTCAGCCAGGCAGAAGGCACAGATTATCCCACAGACAGCATGGCATGTGCAAGAGGACCCAGAGGTGAGAAGGAGCCTGCGGCACATTGAGGGACCCATATGCCACATTGCCAGGCCACGTCAGAGGTCGGGGCACATTCCACCCACCTCACGCTTCTCTGCCATCTTGCTGGAGCGTTCCTTGTCTCTCTGATGACATAATCCATCACTGATGTTTCTCATCCGTGACTCCAGGCCGTGGAGGACAGGACAGGCCCTGGGTTCACAGCCCCAGAGCTGCGTGAGGAATGTGACCATCTCAGACTGTGCGCGCCTCATGGCTGGGGCCACAGCATGTCACTGGTGCATTTTGAATTGATTGGTGATTGGAAAAATACATAAAATATACGCAATAGGTTTGTAGAAATGGCACTCTGCAATTCTGCCCCAACTTTAGCGCCTGCGTGGAAGGAGTGGAGGCTGGAGTGGGGTGGGAAGGGTGGGTCCCCACTCTGCCACCTCCCAGCTGTGAAACCTGAGCCAAGAAAACAAAGCACTTTAGGTTTCAGTTTTTCTTTAAATAAAAATGGAAATACATCCGCTCTGTAGGGGGTTATGAAAATTGTAATGTCTGTGTTTGAAAGTCACTCCATGTAATGTCTGGTCCAATGTAGTGGCTAAATAATAATGATACTGATATTTTTATTAATAGTAATGATGGATTCCAAATAAACATAGGCTTTGGGATCAAAATGTCTGTGTTCCGCCTTCACCCCACCATGGACTGACCATGTGGCTCTGGGCACTTCAACATCTCTTACGTCAGTGCTCACATCTGTGAGAGGCATAGATTAATGCTTATCTGAAGGGGTTTACTTTGAACCAAGCAAAATTATTATACTCATCCAGGCGCCTGGTAGAAATTCCAAAAATGCTAGTGTTTTCCCTCTCTTCCTGCACTTGCAGGAATAATCGTATAAACACCACAAACGGGTGTTCAAATACAGGGATGTGAGCGCGTGCTTCCCATGGTGGTTGAAGACCAGGAGTGATTTGGGTGTTTGGGACTGACGTGGTTGGAGAAATGAAGGCAGGACCCCAGCGTCATTTTCTAAAACAGAAGGCACCGGCTGGCCCTGTGGCAGAGAGAGGCCTCTTCTTCTAGATTTGAGACGTGTGGTATCAGCTGGCCCCATGGCTGGGAGAGAGGCCTCTCCCCTCTAGATCTGAGGGCACCTCGCAGGGACAGCTCTGGCAGCATCACCCTTCCCTGAGCGCAGCACCGGGAGCTGCAGGGACTTGCCCTTGGTGCCTTCATCAATGCTGGCCACGTGAACCATGATACTATTTAAAATAATGCCGACGTGAATTTACTTATCAAAACAGCCTTATAATTCTGGGAAGAGTGGTAAAAAAATCACCGTGACGGCCCTCAGGGAGGCGGGGAGAGAGAGAGAGAGAGAGAGAGAGCCTTTGATCAAAAATATAATTTTCCAGTTTGTGGTAAAATTCAAGATTGGGAAAAAATGTGTGTATCACCAGATCACTTTTAAATATTGAGAGGGCACATGGTAAGTTCTGGGGCACTGCCCACATCTGTCCTGAGTGAGTGCTGCTGTCCTGAGGGCTGCCTTCAGCCGCTGACTGACCCGGCCAGAGGGGAGTGAGCTCCGTCTTCACAGCCTGTCTGCCAGGGTCCAGGTTGGCATGGGCATGAGAGATGCGGAGGGGCCCCTCACACACCTCAGCAGTGATGGGCCTGAGGGACCAGTCTTTCCCAGCTCTTTCCGTCTGTAGGAGCCATTCAGAAGCTTGGGAAGACCTTTGCATTTGGAATTATCTTCAAATAGTTTGGTGAGTGTATTAGTCTATTTTCACGCTGCTGTAAAGAAGTGCCTGGGAATGGTCATTTCTAAAGGAAAGATGTTTAATTGACTCACAGTCCTACATGCTGAGGAGGCCTCAGGAAACTTACAATCATGGCAGAAGGTAGAGGGGAAGCAAGCTTGGGCCTTCTTCACATGGCAGTGGGAGAGAGGAGTGAGGAGCGAATGGGGAGGAGCCCCTTATAAAACCATCAGATCTCGTGAGAACTCACTCACTATCACAGAACAGCATAGGGAAACCACCCCCATGATCTAATCACCTCCCATCAGGTCTATCCCTAGGCACATGGGGACTCAAGATTATAATTCAAGATAAAAATTGGGTGGGACACAGGCAAAACATATCATTCTGTCCCTGGCCTCTCCCAAATCTCATGTCCTCACATTTTGAAACACAATCATGCCTTCCCAACAGTCCCCCAAAGCCGTAACTCATTCCAGCATTAAACCGAAAGTCCAAGTCCAGAGTCTCATCCGAGACAAGGCAGGTCCCTTCTGCTTATGAGCCTGTCAAAGCAAGGGCAAGTTAGTAACTTCCAAGATACAACTGGGGTACAGGCATTGAATAAATGCTCCCATTCCAAACGTGAGAAATTGGCTAAAACAAAGAGGCTACAGGCCCCATGCAAGTCCAAAATCTAGCAGGGCAGTCATTAAATCTTAAAGCTCCTAAAAAATGTCCTTTGACTCCAGGTTTCACATGCAGGTCATGATGATGCATGGGGTGGGCTCCCTGGTCTTGGGCAGCTCCGCCGTATGGCTTTGCAGGGTATAGCCCCACTCTTGGCTGCTTTCATTTGCTGGTGTTGAGTGTCTGAAGCTTTTCCAGGCACATGGTACAAGCTGTGGGTAGATCTACAATTCTGGGGTTTGGAGGACGGTGGCCTTTTCCTCACAGCTCCACTAGGCAGTGCCCAGTGGGGACTCTGTGTGGGGGCTCCAACCCCACATCTCCCTCTGCACTGCTCTAGCACAGGTTCTCCATGGGGGCTCTATCCCTGCAGCAAACTCCTGCCTGGACATCCAGGCATTTCTATACATCCTCTGAAATCTAGGTGGAGGTTCCCAAATCTCAATTCTTGACTTCTGTGCACCCACAGGACCAATAATACCATGTGGAAGCTGCCATGGCTTGGGGCTTACACCCTCTGAAGCAATGGCCTGAGCTATAAATCGGCCCCTTTTAACCATGACTGGGATACAGGGCACCAAGCCCCAAAACTGCATAATGCAGCAAGACCCATTTCTTCCTCCTAAGCCTCCAAGTCTGTAATGAGGGGGAAGCTGCTGTGAAGGTTTCTGACGTGCCATGGAGACATTTTACCCATTGTCTTGATGATTAACATTTGACTCCTTGTTACTTATGCAAATCTCTGCAGCCAGCCTGAATTTCTCCCCAGAAATTGTGTTTTTGGTTTCTATCGCATCCTCAGGCTGGAAATTTTCCAGACTTTTATGCTCTGTTTCCCTTTTAAACATAAATTCCAATTCTAAACCATCTCTTTGTGAATGCATATAACTGAATGCTGTTAAGAGCACCCAGGTCACGTTTTGAGTGCTTTCCTGCTTAGAAATTTCTTCCACCAGATACCCTAAATCATCTCCCTCAAGTTTAAAGTTCCACAGATCTCTAGGGCAGGGGCAAAATGCCACCAATCTCTGCTAAAGCATAGCAAGAGTCACCTTTGCTCCAATTCCCCGTAAGTTCTTCATGTCCATCTGAGACCACCTCAGCCTGGACTTCATTGTTTGCATCACTATCAGCATTTTGGTCAAAACCATTCAACAAGTCTCTAGGAAGCTCCAAACTTACCTGCATCTTCTTGTCTTCTTCTGAGCCCTCTAAACTGTTCCAGCCTCTGTCCACTACCCAGTTCCAAAGTCACTTTTACGTTTTCAAATATCTTTATAGTAGCACCCCAGTCTTCGTGCCAATTTACTTTCTTAGTCCATTTTCACCGTGCTGTAAAGAAATACCTGAGAGTGGGTAATTTATAAAGGAAAGGGGTTTAATTGACTCACAATTCCACATGGCTGAGGAGGCCTTAAGAAACTTACAGTCATGGAGGAAGGTGAACGATAAGCTTTGACCTCCTCACATGGCGGCAGGAGAGAGAAGAGTGAGGAGTGAAGAGGGAAGAGCCCCTCATGAAACCATGAGATCTCCTGAGAACTCATGAGATCTCATGAGATCTCACTAGCATGAGAACAGCATGGGGGAAGTAGCCCCCATAAACAAATCACCTCCCACCAGGCATTTTCCTAGACACACGGGGATTCTGGGGATTACAGTTCAAGATGAGAATTGGGTGAGGACAAAGCCAAACCATATCATGAAGCTTTCAAATACAGGCTCTTCTCCAGATTTTCTAGCTAATTTTTGGAGGCTATTTTTTCACAGACCCTTGGTAAGACAAGCAAACTCGGAAGCTGAGGCTGAACGGAAAGTCATGGCAGAGTGGCAGCTGAGTGGATGTGCCAGCCCTTCCCTTTCCTCCAGTTCCAGCATTCCAGCACTATCAAATGGATTCATAAGTCGGGGCCCCTGGAGGGCATGCAGGAGAGAAAGTTATTGCACATTCAGGGTTAATTTGAGTCTTACAATGATATGCAGGAAACACGGTTTGATTAGTAGTTCAGCAGAACTGGTCCTCAATCGGACGCCCCCTGTGTCATACCCTGAAGCAGCAGCCCTCGATCGTGACTATACATTGAAATTAGCTGAGAATCCTGGACAGAACACCAGTGATTGGTCTGGCCCCAGAGCACGTGACTTAGAATCGTCTCTGGGCTGGTTGTCTGGAGAATGAAGACACAGACAGCTCAAATGCATGCAGTGCCTGGGGTCTGCGCCTCTAGTGGTAATTTCAAAACAGACATTGGTGTGCGATGAGGCCCAAGGAGCCCCAGTTAGAAGTCATCCTTCAGGCTTTAGGACACATGGAGCTGACAGCCTGTGTGATGGGCTGGTGGAGGCAGACCGTCCTCAGTCTCTGTGCAGATGCACACAGCACCTGACCTCTCTTGGCCATCTGACTGTAGGGTTGTAGGTTCATAGTTGTGAAATTTAAGAATGAAAAAGTCCTGGTAGCCAGGACTGGCCTGTGCCTTGGGGAAATGCTTTGTTCTCTCCTGTTGGACAACTCAGAGAACATAAACATCAGACAACGCCAATCATGAATCAAGACAAAAACAAAACCCGCCCAGTAATCACCCAGAGCACAGACAAAACGGGAGCATTGTTCAAACCACAGAATCCCCAGTCCCCCTTTCCAGCTAACGTGAGGGGCCGCTGCATCTTTGCCAGCTCAGCCTAGTGTCATCTTCCCTCCTCTTAAAGAAGATTTATTTGAGTCCAAGTCATAAAATTATTCCTGCTTCCTGGGGAGATCCAATCCGTAGAAAACCCACGCCCCAAATTACCAAGCACAAGCCAAACCCTGTGATAAGTCCTTCCTGACACCGCCTTCCTGACAATCTGTGGCTCCCCAGGATGAGTCCTCCCCGCTGCAACCATTCATGAGCCCAGCTGTCCAACTGCAGGTGTGCTCCTGGGGTGCGGTTGGAAGGCATCAATGGCATTTATCGAACCGAAATTACCTTTGATTCTGTGAGTTAGACAACTATGCTAGCGGACATGGGCGGAATTCACACAGTCATCCATTTCTAAAACTTGAATTAAAAGAACGTGGTCCACAGTTCAGGAGAAGCTTGTTATTGTTATTTATCAAGCAAGATGCTATAAAAGACCAAATTTTATTTTGCTGCCGGGCACAGGTGGTGAAGCTCCTTTAAATCTTCAACCACTGCTTGAGTAGTCATGCTTGACACAATAGTGATAATGCCGCTTTGCAAAACAGGAAGAGCAATAAAATTAAATGTTAGTGCTTTTGAGAAATACTGACAACACAGTGTCTGGAGTTGTCCTGGCCAATAACCATGCTGGGGAAACCTTAACTGATCCAAACCAGTCTGACCTTGTGCAGACTCACATACACGTCTGTCCCTGTGCCTCCGGGTCTCGGCAGAACGCCAGACGGTGTCACCCTACTGTAAAGGCTAACGCGACTGAGGCCCACTCTGGATTGGCTGCATCTGGTTTTAGGGTGTTAGTGTGATTGGCCACGGCTGTATGATGGGCGGGAAGCAGCAGCATAACTCCATTTCAGCCTGTGAGCAGCAAGAAAGGGCTGGCGACCCTCTCAGCTGCCCCAGCTGCTGCTCAGTCCCTGTCCCAGTGGCTCCAGATGCCAGGTCCTCCTCCGGACCTCCCAGCCCACGTTGACTCTCCCTGCAGCTCACCCCCTCACCTGCACTAGCCCTGCTGTGGGACAACCATGTGTCTGATGGGCCCTCACTCAGAAAGACCTATTTGCATTTGGCCATGTCCTCCACAGCAATCCTTGGACAGGACGCTTCAGAGGTTCCACAGTGGCAGGAGGCATGCAGGTGTGGTGTGTGGACGTGGGGCCGTCTCTTCCATCCACGCTCAGGTCCAGCCATAGTGTAGGACTGTGTGGCTGAGGAGGAAATGTAATATACATATGAGTAATGGATTTGCTGGGCAAAAGTTAAGCTTTTAAAATGTTAAATGCAGATTTTGTAAAAAATACCCAAAATCCAAAACACGAGCTTGCGAAGTGCCATGTGTTTACAGTTATAAAGCTCTGGATGAAATGCAGCTGCATCTTAAAGCTGGTTGCTGCCTATGCTGTCTTTCATGCAGTGGGCAGCGATTACATCATGTGTTAAACGTTTCCAAAGAAAATAGTTTTCTAATTATTGAAGCCATCTTTTGATGATACTGGAAATTCAATCTTTTCAAATTTTTGTAAATGATAAGTTTTTTTTTTAAAACAGAGTTCTTGCTGAGTTAATGGAAACTTGTTTATTTTTTTACTCTGACTTAAAAAAAAAACTTTCTTTTTAAATATCTCAAGTTTAAAATGTGGGATGTAGGAGGAGGCATGTTAGTGGATGACTCGATTGTGCGTAGATTCATGGCCCAAGCGAGAGGGGACTGATGTGTAATATAACAAAGCCGACGTGACTTTTCAAACTAAACACCCATGAAGATGCCAAGGAGGGAGGTCAAAGACGATCAGATAAATAAATGTCTCTGGAGCATTGCAGCTAATCTAGGCACAGCAGTAGGGCCAAAAGGAAATATTATCTGAAGGTTCTTGTGTAAACTCTGCGCCCAAATGTAAGGAATGGCTCACCCATCAACACGTGAGCATGTCAACTTATGATGCCGTGGGAAATACACACTCACTCCCCATTCGCCAGTGCAAGGTGTTTTATACAGGAAATGGAGATATTTGGGAACAGAGAAAAAGGGACCTACTCTCTTCTTAAAAAAATTCTTTGTCTAATAGGCTGTGGGAAAATCAGCTGACACGAGTTAAAAGTGCGACATGAACTGGTACTGTGCACGCAGACGGAGGAGCACAGAGCAGCGGTGTATTTATTCTGCCTTAGCAGAGGTCACAGTAGCTGCCTACCTGGCTTCCTTTAAAAAACCCTGAAGAGGCTGGCACAGTGGCTCACTCCTGTTATCCCAGCACTTTGGGAGGCCGAGGCAGGTGGATCACGAGGTCAGAAGTTTGAGACCAGCCTGGCCAGCATGGTGAAACCCCATCTGTACTAAAAGTACAAAAACTAGCCAGGCATGGTGGGGCGTGCCTGTCATCCCAACTACTTGGGAGGCTGAGGCAGAAGAATCACTTGAACCTGGGAGGCAGCTGAGATTGCGCCACTGCAGTCCAGCCTGGGCAACAGAGCAAGACTCCATCTCAAACAAACAAATAAAACCAGCCCTGAAGAAAGACTTGGGGTTTACAGAGCAGAGGACGTTCAAGACAAGGATGCCCCATGCCAGCATGCAGAGGCACAGAAGCACTGCTCTTCTGCAGAAACAGTGAGTCACCCACAATGAATCCATCACTCCAAGCAGAATCATAAAGTTCTTCCTGTTGTATTCTCCTTCCTCACACAAAACACCACCAGCAATGCCTTGAAATTCTGTCTCCAACATATCACACACTCTGTGCAGCATTCTCACCACCCAGACCACCATCCTCCACTGCGTAAACCACCATCCAACCATCTACACCAAAACCCTCACCAACCATAACACAATACACTATTGTCTATATGATCATTCTCACCATCCACACCACCATCCACACCCTGCACACCACCATCCTCACCACCCACATCACCATCCTCACCGTCCACAGCACCATCCTCACCGTCCACACCACCATCCTCACCACCCACACCACCATCCTCACGATCCACACCACCATCCTCACCGCCCACACCACCATCCTCACCGTCCACACCACCATCCTCACCGCCCACACCACCATCCTCACCACCCACACCACCATCCTCACTGTCCACACCACCATCCTCACCACCCACACCACCATCCTCACTGTCCACACACCACAATCCTGACCGTCCACACCACCATCCTCACCTGCCACCCCACCATCCTCACCCTCCACACACCACCATCCTCACCGTCCACACCACCATCCTCACCTGCCACCCCACCATCCTCACCGCCCACACCACCATCCTCACCGCCCACACCACCATCCTCACCATCCACACATCACCATCCTCACCATCCACACACCACCATCCTCACCGTCCACACCACCATCCTCACCACCCACACCACTATCCTTACCACCCACAGCCCCATCCTCACCCTCCACACTGCCCAGTTGTGTATTCTTTGTCTCTTTGCTAATGATTAGTTGACTGTAAATGTATGGATTTATTTCTGGACTTTTGTTATGTTTCAGTGGTTCATGCATCTATTTCCATTGGTCTGTGTGCCAGTACCATATTGTCTTGATAACCATAGCTTTGCAATATAATTTGAAATCAGAAAGTGTAACACTTCCAGCTTTGTTAATCTTCCTCAACATTTATTTAGCTATTTGGGGTCTTTTGTGATTCCATACAAATTTTAGAATAGATTTTTAAAAATTTTTCTGAAAAATGCCATTGAAATTTTGGTAGGGATTATATTTAACATGTAGATCACTTTGGATAGTGATGCTATTTTGACAACATTTATTTTCTGATTTATGAACATGGAGTACCTTTCCATTTATTTATGGAAATAAAACTATTATGCATAGTATTTTTGTATCTACATTCATCAGGGATATAGGCTTGTAATTTTCTTCTCCTGTAGTGTCCTCATCTGGCTTTGGTGTTGGTGATGCTGGCTTCATAACATGAGTTTGGAAGTCTTTCCTGCTGTTCAAGTTTTTGAGAAAGTTTAAGAAAGATGGTGTGAATTCTTCTTTAAATATTTGGTAGAATTCACCAGCAAAGCCATCAGGTCCTGGGTTTGGTGGACAATTTTAAATTACTGATTCAATCTCCCTAATTACTGATCCATTCATATTTTCTATTTCCTCATAATTCAGTCTTAGTATGTTGCATGTGTCTAAAAATTGGTTTGTTTCTTCTAGATTACCCATTTGATAGAATATAATAATTGCCCATTGTAGTCTGTACTGATCCTTTGCATTTTAATGTCTCCTCTCTCATTTTTATTTGCCTTCTCTCTTTTTCTTTGTTACTCTAGCAAAATGTTTGTTAATTTTGCTTATCTTTAAAAAAAAAACCCAACTCTTAGTTTTGTTGATGTTTTCTATTGTTTTTCTAGACTGTATTTCATTTGTATTTTTGTTGGTCCTTGTTTCCTTTTTTCTACTAACTTTGGACTTTGTTCTTTTTCTAGTTCCTTGAAGTATAACATTAGGTATTTTAGGTCTTTTTTCATGCAGGCATTTAACACTACAAACTTATTAGAACAGATTTTGCTGCATCTTATAAGTTTTTGTACCTCATATTTCCACTTTCATTTGTCTCATGTTATTTTCAGTTTTTATTTCTTCGACCCATTGGCTGTTCAGGAATGGGTTGTTTAATTTTTGCATATTTTTAATTTTTCCACTTTTCCTTCTGTTACTGATTTATAATTTCATACCATTGTGGTTGGAAAAGATGTCTGATATAATTTCAAAATTGCTAAGACTTGTTCTGTGGCCTAACAGATGAGGTGTGCTGGAGTGTGTTCCGAGTGTCTTAGGAGGAATAAGTATTCTGCTGCCATTAGATGGAACGTTCTGTATACGCCTGTCGGGTCCATTTAGTCTAAAGCGTAGATCAAGTGCAGTGTTTCCTTATTGGCTTTCTATCTGGATGATATATGCATTATTGAAAGTGGGGTATCAGCATCCCCTATAGTTATTATATTACCGTCTATTTATTTTTTCAAATATGTCAATATTTGCTTTCTATATTTAGGTGCTCTGATATTGGATGCATATATGGTTATCATTGTTAGATCCTCTTGATGAATCGACCCCATTATCATTATATAATGACCTTCTCTGTTTGTTGGTATAGTTTTTGACTTAAAGACTATTTTGTCTGCTGTAAGTATAGCCACCCTTGCTATTTTGTGGTTTCTGATTGCATAGAATATATTTTTTCTTGCTTTCACCTTCCGCTTCTGTGTGTTCTTAAAGCTGAAATGAGTCTCTTGTAGGCAGCATGTAGTTGATCTTGTTTTTTTTTAATTTTTAATCAATTTAGCCAGTCTATGTCTTTTGACTGGAAAATGCAATCCATTTATGTTCAAGGTAATTATTAACAGGTGAGGATTAGCCATTGCCCATGTGTTAACTGTTTTCTGGCTGTTCTGCAGACCTTTTGTTCCTTTTTTCTCTCTTGTTGTCTTTCTTCATGATATGATGCTTTTCTGAAATAGTATCCTTCGACTCATTTATCTCTATCTTTTGTGTATCTGCCATAGTTTGCTTTGTGATGGTTAAGAGTCTTAAATAAAACATTTCATAGTTATATCAGCCTATTTTAAATTGATAATCACTTAACTTTGATTGAATCAAAACATTCTCACTTTACTCCCCCCTCAGCATTTTACATTCTTGATGTCACAATTTACATATTTTTATGTGTGTATTCATAAACAAATGTTTATAGCTATAGCAATTTTAATACTTTTGTCTTTTAATATTTTTAATAGCATTATAAGTTATTTAGACATCATTGTCACATTGTTAAGGTATTCTGAATTTGACTGCATGTGTTTACCAGTCAGTCTTGTACATTACATTTTCATGCTGTCAGTTAACGTCCTTTTGTTTCAACTTGAAGAACCTCCGTTAGCTTTTCTTGGAGGCAGGTATATTGGTGATGAACTTTTTCATCTGTTGTTTGACTGGGGAAGTCTTCATCTCTTCTTCATTTCTAAAAGACTGTCTTTCTAGGTGAAGTCTTTTTGCTTGTCAGATTGAGGTGTCTTTTTTTTTTCTCTCATCATTTCAAATATAGCATCTTCCTCTGTCCTGGCCCTCAAGGTTTCTGCTGAAAAATCCTCTAGTAGCCTTGCAGGTGTTCCCTTCTATCTGATTTGCTTTTTTTCTATTGATGCTTTCAAAATTCTCTGTTTTTGATTTTTGACAGTTTTATTATAATGTGTATTGGTGAAGTCTTCTTTGGATTGAACTTAATTGGAGACATTTTAGCTTCACATACTTGAATGTCCATATGTTTTCACAGATTTGGTAAATTTGAAGCCATTATTGTTTAAAATAAGGTGTCTCCCTCTTTTCCTCTTTTTTTTTGGACCTCTGTAATATGAATTATAGCTTTCTTGATGGTGTCTCATACATTTTGTGGAATTTCTTCACTCTTTCTCAATCTTTTTTTTCCCACTGACTGAATATTTCCAAATGCCTTGTCTTCAGCTTTGTTCTGTTTAGGTCAGACATTGATGCCACCTGTGGCCTTTTCAAATTTCATTAATTTGCTCTTCAGCTCCAGAACTTTCATTTGGTTTTAAAAACGATTTTTATATCTGCATTGAGCTTCTCATTTTGTTTATGTATTATTTTTTAGTTTTGTTGAGTGTCTGTGTTCTGTTGTAGCTCACCAAGCCTCCTTAACACAATTATTTTGAATTTTTCTGGCAATTTGTGTATCTCCATTTCTCTAGGGTTGGCTGTAGGAATATTATGATGCTCCTTTAGTGGTGTTCCTTGAATTTTTTCATATTTTTTGAATTCTGGCATTGCTGTTGGCACATTTGAAGAAGCAGTCACCTCCTCCAGTATTTACTGACTTGCTTCAGAAGAGAAATACCTTCACCAATCAGTCCTGTTTCGGATTCTGGTGCCATTTTAGATCTTTTCTGTGGATGCACCTGCTTAACCCCTCACGCTCCTTCTTGGCAGGAAGTTCTAAAGATTGTATACGTTCTGATTCTGCAAAGCCAGGACACGTGCTAAAAGCTTCTCATTTGTTTTCTCCAGTGTGTGTCTTCTCCAAATTCTGCAGAGTTGAGCTTGGTGTCTGCTTGCTATGCTGGCACTGGCTGTCTGCAGGGGATGCTTGGGAAGCCGGCTTAGGGGCAGCAGGAGGCGAGATGTTTGTAGCACTCGGGGTGCCCATGGGCTAGTTCGGGGATCCACATGTGGATGTCCCAAGTGACTCATGAGTGGGCTTCCACATGGAGTCTGCAGAGTGTTGGCAGAACAGCCATCTCTCTTCTGTGCTCCCAGCATCTCTCAACCACACAGCTGTGCTGATAACCTCAGTGTTCCAGGTGTGGCAAGAAAATGTGGGCCTCTTGGGCAATATCCTACAGGCTGGGGGGCTGGGTGCTCACTCACTATACTCTCACTTTCCCCTATCAGGAAGATCATGGGCTGAGGGATTCCCGGTGGCACTGAGCTATGCTGCGTGGCAGGAGGAGTGATAAGGTGAAACTGTGCTTTTTGTCCACTTCATAACATTCATTCCTGGATTTTTTTGTTCTGTCAGTGTGCTAGACCTTCTCCTGTGAGGATGGCGGGAAGCTTCTACCTCACCATGTTGATGGTGGCACTCTCATCAGGTGCCTGTGCAAAACTTGATGCTTACTTGTAAAATTTGATGCTTCTGTGGGCAGATGACGGGAAGCTCCCACCCCACCAGGCGGAGGATGGCAGGGGGCTCCCGCCCCACCATGTTGATAGTAGCACTCTCATCAGGTGCTTGTGTGGTCTTCATACAGTTTCAGGGTAAATCACTATTAATGTGACTGCTAAATGGGATACCTGAGCCGTGAAAATTTTGCCTGATTGTTAAACTTAGTATTTTAAGACCAAGGATGAACAAAATAGATTAAAATTGCATGTAAAAAGGCACAATATTTCTGAGTTTGCTTTTAATACTTTAAAAGATATTATAAAGCTGTTGTATTATAACAGGAAGGATTGCTACAAGAACAGATTTGTCAGAAAATAAAAATGCATCTTGAAATGGAAAATGAAAATTAGCTACATTTCATATGTATGTGTGCATGCAATTTGTATATTTACATCAACTGTTTTTCAGTAAGAGAAGCTTTGTCAGTGACCTCTATCCTAATCATTGTGCATTTCCACTTTCTACGTTTCCCTGGGGAGCAAAGCCGTTCTGACTAAGCACCTGTTAGGACTGAAATACACTAAGCAATTTTGTCAGCAGGCTTTTAAAAATAGTGTTCTTGGGAATCTAACATGACCAACAATTCTTTTGCTTTGGGGAAATTATTCATGCTTCAGACCTTGAAATTATGTTCCCAACAAAGCCTCGTTTCTGAAGCAGCAGCATCTGCTTTTTATTGGGGTCTTGCCTGTCCCTAATTGTGTTGCTGGTTTGAGAGATGAAGGACATGTCAGGTAATCTGGCTGAGATAACAAGTGAACAAGGAAATTCACTTCGGTGTGAACCAGAGAGCTCTCAGAGGCACCTGTGGGCCTCTTGCTGCTGTATTAAGCCATACCTACTGTAATGTCACAAAACACTCTTAATCAGGAAACAGAAGTGTGGTAACTTTCATGAAAGCTAATTGGAAACTGGGGAGTCCACGCTTTTCTACTGTGAGCTGCACACAAGGCAAGCGAGAGGAATTCATCAATTTGTTTGTTTTCTTAACAAACATTTACTGAACACCTAATAAGGCACCTGCTTCCAGGAAGCCCAGATTAAAGCGGGCGACACCAGCACCCTTACTGGTGCCCATGCAGTAAGGCACTGCGGGCTGAAGGTCTGCGTGAGCACCAGCCACGGATCAGAAGTGTCGGCCTCAGGACAGAGAAGATGTCCTTCCGCTTCCTGTGCCCTCGTGAGCATTTCCTGAATGACTCCAAACGCTGAGACTCACGTTGCCAGCTCCAAACATTGCTTTCCATGATTGCAACTTCCTTGACCTACAGACCTGGATCAGATCCTGTATACGTGAAGTTCCTTCAGAATTTCTTCCCATTCTTCACCCTAGTGGTTATTAATTAACACAAGTGCATTGATGTTCTAGACACGTCCCACCCAGATTCTCCCTTGGCTGCCTGCTGAGTGAGTTTTCCATATTATATGTGAGGTGGTGAGGTTTTTTTCATGGCTCTTCATAGCCCTTAGGAGAAAGCTTATACTATTCAGCTATATTTATCTAATTTGATGTATTTTATTCACAGAAATTATTTATATTCTCCAAATATGCCATGCATTTACATAAATTTGTGTCTTCATAAATGGCATTTCCTTTTCCTAGAAGGCCAGCAGTCCGCATTCTCACATTGCTCTTCATCGCCTTTATCTAAGGTTTGTCTCAAGCTTGACTTTTGACTTGCCCGTCCCTGAGCACCTGGTCTTGGTTGGACGCCAGTCCCTACGATCCAGTGCTCCCTGGGCATGGGGCAGCGTCAGGGGTTTGCTTGTTTGTGTGTCTAGTTGGTTGGTGCTATGATGAGTATTTTATTTTGGTCTGTCTCAGTAACATTCTTAGGGGCAGCTGGGGCTACATTAACTATACCTTTACAGTCCTGTGTGCTTCACAGAACAAGCAATGTCCTTTGTAAAATGAATGAATGAATGCTTCATGTGTCCAGGAAGAGAGGTGTGTTTCTGAGAAGGTGAGATGTGGGCGGTTCCTCCAGTGTACCCACCTTGTTACAATCTCCATGACCTCACCCCACATGGTGCGTTCTCGGCCACTCCCCGATGCCCATTCAGACTCCTGGCCTTTTTTCTGAGGAAAAGACAAGTGTATAACGTAGCATCTGTGCCTAAGCATGCATCCAACATATAACCCTAAAAATCATGGGATTGAAAGTGTCATATCATGCAGCCATAGGAAAGAACAAGGTCGCGTCCTCTGCAGGGACATGGATGAAGCTGGAGATCATGATCCTCAGCCAATTAACCAAACACCGCGTGTTCTCACTTACAAGTGGGAGATGAATGATGGGACACACAGACACAGAGAGAACAACACACGCTGGGGCCTGTCGGAGTGTGGAGGGTGGGAGGAGGGAGAAGATCAGGAAAAATGAGTAATGGCCACTAGGCTTAATACCTGGGTCACGAGATGATCAGTACAACAAACCCCCGCGACACAAGTTTACCCACGTAACACACCTGCACTTGCACCCCTGAAATTAACAAACAAAAGTGTGGTTTGCAGAATGTATTATGGTATCATACAAAAGTCAATTAATACTAAGAGAACACGTCCCTTTAACTTATAAAGGAAGTTTTTCTGTTCCTTTGGGAAGAGAAAATGCTAGAAATTAAGCTACGGTAAAAAGTGGAGCCGTGTGGACGGAATCCCGAGATTCCTGGTGGCCCTGGAGGTGCCTCGCCTCCATGTGCCCGTAGTGCACCATTGGAAAGCTGGCGGTCCACCTGCGTGGACTTCCTGATCTTCGTGTTCCCTGAGAAAAGCTGGGGTTTCTGTCTTCTTCCCGTGTGTGAATTCATCCTTCAGGATTTAGCCTTCCCCTGCTTTTTCACGTTTTTCTTTTTTCTTTGTTTTTGTTTAAATCCTGTAAGGAAGCTGGAATTACAGAGCCTCTGTCAGTCCCGCAGTTCTGTGAAGAACTGTCTCTACATCCATGGCAAGACTTTCTAGAGTTAGCTGAAGTTTTGAATTTTAAACTCCATTTCTCAATATTTCTAGCAACATTTTTGTAAAAACCAGGTTAAGAGATGTGACTGGCTTGGGGATGCTGCAGTGGTTCCCACCGGGCTTGAATGCTGAAACCAGAGGGTGTGCCTTTAACATGCAGCTTCTCTTTCCTCCGAATGCTAAATTCCCTTTAAAATACAACTGCTCACTATGGAAAAAGTCAGTTAACATAATCTCTGAAGTTTATGTGGACCTTTAATATCTGCTTTTGAGACTGAGACAAATTGTGAAAGCTGATCACAAACACTTGCTTTTGAATCTGAAAATGGTACATAATTTTAAGGTGAAAGACCCACAGTATAACATTCACAAATAACTTTTAAACCATATGTGCCCGGACACATTGTAAATTGTACTCCAGATGTGTCCTTTCCATGAACTGTAACATGTTGGAGACCTAGCCCCTTGAAACTGAGTTACTCAGCCCAGTATAAAATAAAATTCAGAAAACCAGAGAAAATTAAAAACTTTTGCCAGGAGGCACTGCTGTGCACAGCCTGTGGTTGGACGAAGTTCACGTGGGTTTCGCTGTGAAGGCGTCTGTCCAGAAGTGGGGACAGAGAAAGGGTGATTCTTATCGCTGAACAAGGCCTGTTGTTTTAATCTCACCAGAAGTTTCATCTAATTTGAAATAGAAAAAGGTTCATTTGTCCATTCATACTTTTTAATAAGTTAGAAAATACTTAGTGAGTGCTTGCTTTGGGCCAGACACTCTTCTAGTCTCTGCGGATTCAGAGGTGAAAGGTACAGCCCCGATGTCAGGAATTCAGGGTAGTAAGGGGCAATTACAAGCCATATGTACATGCACGCTTTCCATCTGGAAGGCACACTCACGAGTATTTTGTTTACCTTCGCCACTCGGTGGGGTCACAGTGCGTGCGGCATTTATTGTACTGATGGGGAAATGAAGGGTCTGGGAGGAATTGCCTCGAGGGGCTCCCATTCCCATTGACCCTTCTCTGCTCTTTCTTGGCTGTGCAGTGCTCAGGGGTCTTGCAAGGCCCAGCTCGTGTGCGCCGCCTCATTGCTGCTGGGGCAGGGCTCCCTGCCTGATGTCATGTGGCCTTCGTGGTGAGGGGCAGATGAGAACTGTATTTCTTCTCTCTAGTTTTGCTTAGTTTTATTTCAATTTCAGCTGCACACTGACTGAAGGTGAGTTCATACCTTCAATATCTTTATTTTTTCTGATCAAACACTGCAGATTGAAATCGGGTGCCTGATGGACACCTGCTTGGGGGCTTCTCTGTTAGCATTTGCATCGTTGCAGATAGATCACGAGGGCTCCTCCCTCATGAACGGGTGGAGCTTATGAATGCTTATCAAAGCTTAAAAAGAAGCTTCATGCCGTGTTTTGGCTTTTGCCCTTCCGCCCCTCCCGCCGTGGGAGGATGCAGCAACAAGCACCTTGGAAGCAGACAGCAGCCCTCGCCCAACCCAGACCCTGCCAAGGCCTTGATCTCGGATTCCAGTCTCCAGAACTGTGAGTGGTAAATCTCTGTTATTTATCAATTACCCAGGTCCAAGTATTTTGTTCTAGCTGCACAAAGGGACTAAGACATTCCTCGGTGTCAGTTTCGTTGTTAAGAGACTAACCTTAGGTATGGAATATGCACTTTTAACATTTAATCTAATACTTGACACACAAAGTTCCTTGGAAAGCCTTCCAGAAGCAGCTGTGACTAGATAAATGACAGTCAACTCCCCGATCGCAGACTGACCAGCTGCAGCAGACCTTAGGTCCATCCACACATCCTTGCAATGCTCAGGCACTCCTTCTGTGACTTCTCTCACAAGTAATTTTCTATCTCTGAACGTTTCCAGAAAACAGTGGATTCATCATGTTCAACGGCATCACATTTCAGGTTTAAAAACACTGTTAGAAACTGCTTTGCTGTGCCACGTTTTCCTGAAGTTTCTCTTTGCTTATTCCATTTTGACCCCGTACGTTCTAAGACAATAGATAAAATCTCTTGCACAAATGAGAGCTTCAACTATATGAGTCAGGGATCATGTTGCCCTAAAGACCGTTTTCTCCAGGTCACTTTCTCCTGTCTCCCAGGACACAATCCTCAGGTGCTGCCTGTGCTCACCTTTGCTTTCTGCAGCGCTCCAAGTTCTTCACCTTCCTTGGACCTGCACGTCTCCAGCTCAACCATATGCGGCCTCCAGGGTTAGTGTGAGCATTGCAGAGGAGGTTGGGGGCAGCTCTCCTCCTATCCACAAGACACTGAGCATCAACAAAGCCATGACCTGATGTGTCTGAGCACCTCCTGAACCACCACAGAGCCCAGCCAAGGAGGTGTCCAATATGTGCTGAAATGGACATTTCCGGGTGTTCTTCCCTGAGCTCAGCTCATGGTTCAGTAACTTTTCAGTAGCTCATCACGTTCGTGTTGCGATCACTGCTCGTGCAGGTACCACAGGGTTTGTGATCAGAATCTCTGTCCCACACTCAGTGCCAGCTCAGGATCTCCAAGAAGCAGGTGCCAATGCAGAATTAGCGATGCAAAATTTTCCTTCTTCTTCTTTATTCAATCAGGAAAAATGCCTGTGAAAGAAAATGAGGAGACCCTGGAGGGCTCTGACCCAGTGAGAAGCAGCCTGGGAGGGAGGTGCTGGACGCCACTGCGAGGTCCCGGGAAGGCTCAGCAAAGCTGGAGGGGGTCCTTGGCCATGCAGGCTGCCAGGACGCCTCCGTGCCCCTGATGTGTGCGGCCTTGGCCGGGAGCAGCCCATGGGACTAGGGCCTCGGCTCAAACAAGAACGTGGGGTTCAGAGGGCAGTTGCGGGGCCCTTGGATGGTTTGCAAGGCACATTTTTATGGTTGACAACTTGGTAAGTTGTTTTTGTGAATCCAAGTATCAGATTTTACTCTTACAATGTTAATTTTATTTCTCTAGAATTGCTTCTTTCCAGCCCAAGAATGTCTTCTTGCATTCTCCTTGCCATTCCTCCCGTTTAATGTTGGCTGCACATTCGACGGCTGGGTCCTCTGTGTCTTTGTCAAACTTATTGAGAGAAATGCTGACTAGGATGGAATTTTATTGACACTCCAGAAATAGAGTCCTGCAACAGCAGGGACCCCTGATGGCAACAAATGGATGGGGGGGGTGGGGGCGCGACGGGCACTTAGAAATGAGGTCCCGCTGTGTCCCGACCACACCTATGTCCACGTCTCTGTCTCTGTCTCTGTCCCTGTATCTGTATCTATGCCTCTGCTCACGTCTATGCCTATGTGAGTGTCTCTATGCCTGTGCTAGGGCTACGTCTGTGTGTGTGTGTGTCTATGAGTGTGTCTATGTCTACATCTCTGTGTCTGTGTCTGTGTCTCTGTCTCCGTCTGTGTCTGTGTCTCTGTCTGTGTCTCTGTCTCTGTCTGTGTCTGTGTCTGTGTCTCCGTCTCCATCTGTGTCTCTGTCTGTGTCTGTGTCTGTCTGTGTCTCTGTCTCTGTCTGTGTCTGCGTCTCTGTCTGTGTCTCTGTCTCCGTCTGTGTCTCCGTCTGTGTCTCTGTGTCTGTGTCTCTGTCTGTGTCTCTGTCTGTGTCTCTGTCTCCGTCTGTGTCTCCGTCTGTGTCTCCGTCTGTGTCTCCGTCTGTGTCTCTGTCTCCATCTGTGTCTCTGTCTGTGTCTGTGTCTCTGTCTGTGTCTGTGTCTCTGTCTGTGACTGTGTTTGTGTCTGTGTCTGCGTCTCCATCTGTGTGTGTGCCTTTGTTTCTGTCTGTGTTTATATGTGTGTCTACAAAGGTGGGTCCAAGGCTACACCTGGCAGGGCTGTGCCCCAGGGTGCGGCTGATGTTGGTCTCCTACTCCGGGGCCAGGCCTCGCCTCTGCTCCTTGCCTTCACTTTCCCTCAGAGCTGAGCCTGAGTCCCCCTTTCCCGTTGCTCTCTCATGGCAGGAATCCCTCTCAGCAGCAGGGCGCAGGGCCGGCTCCGCACCAAATGACGGGAAGACGCAACACAGGGCAGTGCCTGGGGGGTCCTACTTGCTGCCATCACAGGGACCTGGGGGCACCTTCAGGGTGGTGTCACGGGCTCTTCCCCATGAGCAGGATGGAGCCTGCTGCTACCCACATCTGTCCAAGTGATATTAAACCTTGCGAGCCTTTCTTTCCTGTGAGAAAAAGAAAAAGGGCATTTCCTACTTTAGTGCATGGGCAAGATGTGATAACCCACCATGAATGAGAGCACTGGTGGGTGACCCTGTAGTTCCCTGGTGGACGGCGGCCCCGTCTCATGCATGAGAGTCCTGACGGATGGCCGTGCAGTGCCCTGGTGGGACCACGGACACACAGAGGGCTCCGCAGGTGCAGCCATCGGAGATCGTCTTCTTCATGTTCCCTTGTTTTGCTTCAGATGCTCACCTTGAAGGTATTTAGGGAGCTGCAGCTGTTCTCCACGAGGCTGTGTTTTTTCATTTTATGGTATTCATTTGTAAATAAAAGTTGTAAAATTTCATGTAGCTGAATTGATTAGTATACGCAACATTTATGCTTCCATAAATATTTAAGATTCTACCTTATTTTAGTCTTTGTGAAGATACTCATCATTTTCCCCCAAAATCTTGAAAATTTATTTTTATATTAGATCTGTAATCCACCCAAAATACAGAATAGATGAACTGTCACAATTTAAGGAAAATACAACACACATAGCAGAAAACTAGGCAAAAGATCAGGCAAGTGTAAGAAAACTAAATAGTTATGTTACATTCATGAAAACATTCCAGCCTCATTAACAACCAGTAAAATGTGAATTTAAAGCATAAGGAGATGACGCAGTGAATTTAAAAAGAGGCGAATGTTTATGCCTCACAAGCGAAGCGCAGGGAACGCTGTCTTCTGCCACCTTCGGGTGTTGCCTCTGCCAGGGCTCTGCCGTCCACCTGCGAGTTCTGCCCAGTCTGTCCGTCTTCCCTGCCTCTCATCCTTAGAAACTTTTCGCGCTCTTTTTCTAAGTCTTAGCAGATTCTTTACTTTTGCTTTCTATTTAGTTATTGAAGTAAGTGTGCACTGCACAACACGGTTTCCATTATGCGATTATTTTAACTTGTGAATCTGTGTCCAATACATGTGCTACACATTCTACTATTTTCCCTCCACGCTCGGCCTTGCAGAGGGAAGTCTGTGTTGTACGTTGACTGCCAATCAAGTTGTAGCCTCCACCAGACACTACAGAGGTAGGCATAGGCCCCCACATTTCAAACCAAGAGAAAAATTAAGCAACAGTTGCTTCACCTGCAAATGTACATTCTTTGTTCGGCAACCCAGGAGACTGAGGGCCAGGGGTGACTCTTCTCTGGGCCCCATTCCTCCTCTGTCTCGGGGTCCTGGGCTCGGGTCCAGTCCCTGAAGTGCCGCCTCACTTGGGCCCAGCCCTGCTCACGTGTCCTGCCAGGTCAGGGCCAAGCCCCTCTGTCCCAGTGCTTTGTCCAGCATTTTGTCACCGTCTCTGCATCCAGACCCTGCAAATCCACTGTGGAAAGGAAAGCAGTGGGGTGGGCCTGTGCCCTCAGCCATGCCCAGCCCCCGCCTGTGGGTTTGGACACGCCTTCTGCCAGGGTCCTTCCACTGACTGCCTGGGGGTGAAGAGACACGGCAGGAATCGGAACAGTGGGGAGGTCACTTCAGTTTGGTTCCATCGCCACTGTGCCCAGCAGAAACATCAGGAAGGTTCGTGCAGTGGCACCTGAGGTCCGGTTTCACACGGGTCAGGCCTTTCTCCCGTGGCCCACGCTCATCATTTCTGTGAAGCACCACAGTGGACAGAAGGAAATCACTGGGTGGGTGACGTGGTTTGGATCTGTGTCCCACTCACATCTCACATTGAATGGCAGTCCCTAGTGTTGAGGCCTGGCAGGAGGTGGCGGGATCCCGGGTGGCATTCTCACAAATGCTTTAGCACCACTCGCCTTGCTGCTATAAGGTCTGAGAGTTCTCCTAGGAGCTGGTTTTGAAAAGTGTGTGGCACCTCCCTTCCTGCTCCAGCCATGAAAGGCAAGTCGGCTCCTGCTTTGCCTTCCGCCACGATTGGAAACTCCCTGAGGCCTCCCAGAAGCAGCAGCCGCCATGCCTCCTGTCCACCTGTGGACTGCGCGTCAATTAAATCTCTTTAAATTACCCAGTCATGGGCATATTTTTTTTAAAGCAACGTGAGAACAGACTGATACACTGGGCTATAATCCTCAGGTAAGAAGTGTCTCCTAACCATCATCTAAGATTACATTTGGATTTTAATTTTATTCAACAAAGTATATAGCAAAGTATACACCTATGCTGGGTGCTGATAAGATGGGAAGGTAGCTGAGCCACACAGGTGATCTTTGCAGGAAGCAGCACTTCATGGGTCACACCTGCCGGCCGCCCGCAGCCTTCGGCCTGTGGCTCCAGCCCTGCCCCAGTTGGCAATGCCTCCGCCCCACCATTTGAGGAGGGTCTGCCAGGGGCACTGCAGAGCAAGGTCAGTAGCCACCAGCAATGGTGAACAGGGAGATGTGGGCACGGGTGAGCCCAGCTCATCTGAACGCCACTGAGTCAGAGAAGACAGCTGGTGGGAAGGAGCAGCTTAACATAATGGAGTAAAACACTGCCAATCAAACTTTGATGGAAGAACTCTAAATAGCAGGCAGTAAACAGAAATCTCCTTTATGAACGGGCCGTGGGCCGGTGGCAGAGATGGCAAATGGATGGTCCAGGCGAGGGCTGGTAAACAGGAAGCCGCGGCCATGCGGAGCATGAGCTCACAGGGCACACTGAAGCAGTGCGTTCCCCCAATTCCTATTTTAAAATTTGAAGTGGAGCTGCTGCAATAACGAAATCAAGCCGGCAGACAAGGGAACATTTTGTTTCGTTTTTCGTGTAGTGAGTTCCTTTGTCGCACACTGGATGATCTATAGGAGCAATGAATTCCATGATGAAAGAAGACTCAATAATCAAGCCATGCATTTTAGTTTTAGTTGCTGTATTTTTTGCTTTTTTACTTCACTGGAGAGAGGAAGTCTGGTTATCACTGCCTGGGTTGTTCCTTTCCCTGGCCACACACTTAAATACAGAGATCTGGAGCTCAGGCTCATGTTTGGACCATGTAGGGAAAGAAATAAGCATCACCTGCATCCCGGGCTCAGGGTTCTGGAGCCTGTGGGGTGATGAGATGCACAGGACTGTCCTTGCCCAGGTGGGTGGGGGGCTGGCACGCAGGCAGGAGCAGGAGGGGTGCCACTCCAGGCCACGGCCCGTCCCTCCCAACATGCTGTTCAAACCATAAGGGCACAGAACAAAAACACAGTACTTATCCCCTGGGAAACTGAAATTGTTACATAACCTACTATCCCAGTTTAATAGGAATTTTCAGAAAATAAAATAGAGACGAAATATAATTGTTAGTGTGTGATCCACACAGGCTTCAACTGATGAGAAGCAATGGTTTCCTGTTTTTGTCTTAAATTCTCTGACCTGGAACCAGCCCAAATGCCCATCAGTGATATACTGGACAAAGAAAATGTGGCACATACACAGCATGGAATACCATGCACCCACAAAAAAAGACGAGTTCGTGTCCTTTGTAGGGACTTGGATGAATCTGGAAACCATCATTCTCAGCAATCTGACACAAGAACAGAAAACCAAACACTGCATGTTCTCACTCATAAGTGGGTGTTGAACAATGAGAACACATGGACTTAGGGAGGGGAGCATCACACACTGGGGCAGTTGGGGGAGTAGGGGAGAGACATTGGGAGTAGAGTGGGTGGGGAGGGATAACATGGGGAGAAAAGCCAGATATTGTGTACACCTAAAGTAAAAAAAAAAAAAAAAATTCTCTGACCACCTAGAAGAGCAGAGTGGGGCAGGAGCTGTGGGCTCACGTGCGTCCTACGAGGGCAGCTCCGGAACCGCAGTGGGCGAGGAGGGCTTGTGCGGCCGCTGACTCCGCAGCTCTGTGGTCTCGGGCTCTGTGAGAACGTGGCCCGTGGCCCGGCCGGTAGGTGTGACTGTAAGATCTGTCTCCCCACAGCAGAGGTGAAGCAGTGCCAGCCACTGTGTAGCCCTTGACTTCCTATTATTTGGGGGAAAAAATCTCCATGTATTTAAGATGTTCCGAGTTGGGCCTTTTGTTCCACAAAGCTGAATTATTTGCAACTAATTCAAGAAGATAGAGCATTAAATAAAAAGTAACCATTTTAAGATCTAAAAATATCAAGCCATTTTTATAAGCATAAACTGAAGTAATTGGATAACTAAAGTCAATACGTTTGACTATATAGATGTCAGTTCAGAAGCCCTGATCTGGTGACGGTCACCCACGAACATGTGTGACACTGGCTGGGGCCACGCTCCCATGCTGCTCTGGGAGCATGAGTTCATGTGGCCCCTTTGCGTGACCCAGAAATGATTTGCATGATCATATGAGCTTGTGCATGCATGCCTTCTCTCACCCTGTTTCTATTCCTAAATGCACACCTGAGAAAAATTCTAGCACACTTGTGAAATGAAAAAATACAAATAAAAAGAACTGCTTTTAGACACACAATTTGTAATGATTGGTATCGGTAAAAAAAATATTGGCACATCTCAGAATGTAAAAATAGAATACATAAATATTTTAAATAAATTCACACAGTATAGTCGTATGTATTGAAAAAAGAATGGAGTACAGTTATTCATAACGTGAATAAATGTTAGAAACATAGCATTGAGTGAAACACAATCACTTAAGACTATATAAAATGTAGTGTGTTTATAAAGTTCAAAAATGGCAACTTAAACAAAAATGAGTGATTATGGCGTAAGCAAGTCTCAATGACATTGGTGAGGGGAGTCGCTGGGTTCGCTCAGACTTAGGCTAAAGGCAGCTTTATCACCTTCCGTGACTTTATACAAACATCAGGATCCGATCATCGTGCAATACATGGGGCCCCTAATTTAAAAGGTGTAAATGGGTGCTCTTAATATGGTGAGGGTAATGGAAGGCAGTATTTTTTTTTAAATCTGTCTATTATTTTGGCTAAAAAAGCCAAAAGAAAAACTATCTTTTGAATATTAGTTCTTCGTGAACTCGAATCTTCTCAAATACAGGAACCTCCTGAGTATTCTGCTAAAATTCAGGTTCTGGTTCAGCAGGTCCCAGTGGGTTCTGAGATTCTGCATCTCCAGCCAGCCCTAGGAGGTGTTCACGTGCCACACTTGGAGTCACCAGGGTCTGCACAGAAACTCTGCAGAACGTGGGAATTCTAGCCCCTTCTCATGTGAGCAGAAGGAACGGTTTTCAGTGCAAAGGTAAAACTGGATCCATTCCTCCCAGTGTATCCTAAGATAATTTTCAAATGGATCACATCAAAATGCAGGAGATGGACCCCTACACGCAATACAGAAGCATACATCTATTACTTCATTCCCCACAACTTGAAAGCCAGAGCCAATAGAGGAAATGTGGGAGGTTTAATTACATGAAAAATATTGGCATGGTTAAAAGCGTAAGCTAATGATAAATGAAAAATATTGACAAGTTATATCATGTACAAAGGGGTGGAAGTCCATCTACATTAAGAACTTTTAAACCACAGAACAGAAAGACCAATAAATGTATAAAAATACATTAGGTGTATGAACAGACTGCTCATAGAGAAATAAAAGCTTTTTTAAAAGCACTGCATTTCATTCATTGCAAGAAAAACACAAATTAAAACTGAACTAAAATATCATCATTTCTTTAAAAAAAAGTAGGCTCTTCTGTTGACTGTAAGACAGGGCATTCTTTTACATGCTGATGGGAATCAAAATGCTGAACTGCTATGAGTGGGAAGTTTTGCAGTATCTAGCAAAATATTATATCATTTTTCTCTAGAAAGGCAATCCTACCTCCAGGGATGCAGCCTCCTGAGCACAACTACTAGAAGACATATGCAGCTCGATTTGCAATAGAATTGCAAGTAATCAAGCTAGAAAACAGCCTGGGTGTGAGATTGAAGAGGAAGAGATGCGGCATTTTCACACAATGTAAAAATATGCAGTTACAAAAATGAGTGAGAAATATCTCTAGTGTATATTAAGGGAAAAAACAAGGTGAAGGCAAGTGTGTATATTATGGGAAACATTTATCCATGAAAGAAGAAATATACATGCTGATTTGCTATTAAAAAAATGAAATGATAAGTTGCACAAAATATTCCCTGGAACCCACCACTTGGCTGTCACAGTTACGGATCCGTAGCTCCTCCAGCTTCATCCGTAGCTCTCCCTTCATTTACTGGAGAAGAAACGTCAGGCGTTCTATTAGTCCCCTGGGTCTCCCGGCAGAGGAGGTGGCTGAAACAACAGAAATTTACTCCGCCTCCGTGCCCATGGCCTGAAGTCTCAGATCAAGGTGTTGTCAGGGTTGTTTGGGTGAGAACCTGCTCCAGGCCCCGCCCCCACCCCAGTGGCTGCCTGCCCTCCTCCGGGCTCCTCGACTTGTAGACACACCGTCTGGTCCCCATCTCAGTCTCCACACAGTGGGGGTCCCTGCATCCTGTGCATCTGAGTCCAAATTCCTTCTTCTTATCAGATGCGACTGGCCCAGAAAACCTCACCTCAACTTTACCATGTCTGCAAAGCCCTATTTGTAAATATAGGCACATTCACAGGTACCAGGGGGTAGATCTTCAATATGTCTTTTTGGGGGACACAATTGTACCCTCTCTGGACATCACGTTATTTCATCTGTACTTTTGTATATATTTTAATTCTTTTTTTTTTCTTGGTAGAGATGAGGTCTTGAACTTTTGGCCTCAAGTGACCTTCCTACCTTGGCCTCCCAAAGCAGGGACTACGAAGCATTTAACGATTGTTAATTGCTTAATAATTGTTGTTATTTGTTATTGTAGTGTTATCATGTATCAGCATTGAGTTAAAAATATACATTTTTAGAAGAATGTTATTCTTAATTTATTGTTCTAAATTTCCCATGTTGTCTTGCTCCACAGATAAACTGGCATTTATTCTTTCCTTGGCCTTCTTAAAGGACTGCTTAAAATCTGATTTTGCTTTTTAGAAGTTATCTTAAGGTAATATTCATACCAAGAGTCATTCACGATTTTGCAAGTGTGTTCCTAGTTTGTTGTTTGTGGGTCCACAACCAGGTACACAGCTCCTCCTTCACTTATCCTTCCTTCGTTCTAAAGGCACAAACAATCGTTCTTGGACTAGGCTCACTTCTCTCATCTTTCCTATTTCATGCTCAAGATTTCATTTTAAAAAAACAAAGCACAGTGTGGCTTTACCATTTACGTTCTCTCTTTTCTAACAACCTCTTAACTCCCCTCTGTTCCTCCAGAGTCCCAGCAGCAGAGGTGGCTAGTTCACGGCACAGCTGGGCCCCACCGTCCTGGGCTCATCTGGGGTTCTTGCTGTGTTGACACCCATGGCCACCCACCTTTCTGCACCAAAGGCCGTTTTCATACCTTTGACCATTTTTAATCTTCCTTCCTTCCTTCCTTCCTAATCTTTCCCTCTTTCTCTTCTTTCTCTCTTTATTTTGCTTTCTCTTTCTCTCTCTCTTTCTTTTCTTTCTCTCTTTCTTTCTCTCTCTCCCTCCCTCCCTCTCTTTTTCTCTCTCTCTTTCACTCTAGTTTTCTTTCTTCCTTTTTTTTTAAGATAGAGTCTCATGCTGTCACCCAGGCTAGAGTGCAGTGACACAATCATGGCTCAGTGCAGCTTTGACTTCTGCGCTCAAGTGACCCTCCCACCTCTGTCCCCCTCTCCCCACTCCCCAAGTAGCTGGGACTGCAGATGCAGACTACCATGTCCAACTAATACTTTTTAAAAATTTTTTATTTACTTTTTGTAGAGACGAGGTCTCACTATGTTGTCCAGGCAGATCCTGAACCCCTGGGCTCAAGCAGTCCTCCCACCTTGTGGGTTACAGGCATGAGCCACTGCACCTGGTCATTTTTAATTTTTAAAATAAAAACTCCAATTAATCACACGGAATGAGACTTGAACTAACTCAACTTCGGTATTCCTTTTGTACTTACAATGATGAGTTATCACTGTTTATTCTGAATCTGAATTTAAACAGGAATCTGTAGCTCTTCAGGGATTGGAGACCTGAACTAAGCCAGAAGGGAGCTTACAGAGGGAATTTACTATTGAAAGGGCAGGAACGTGCCCAATTCAGCTCACAGGTGGCAGGAGCCAACTCCACAGATACTCAGAATTAACATTCATGTAGAACACAATTTTGTTAAACTCTGCATGTCACAATGCTTAAATTTGAGTGCTACATATATTCTAAAATTCAGGAGTAACCTCAACAGTTATTTTGAACTTATGCTAACTGAAGGCCTTTTTAGGGAAGAATACTTTTTTCTTGACATTGTTTAAAAATCTAGTACATAAATCAAAGTAGCCCAGCTTTTAGTTAGTTTTATTATTGTTTTTAAATGATTGACAGAGACACACCCCTTACTGCTTGCCTCCAGGGTGGGCTGCAGTCACCACCAGCCCCCTCGTGGGTGAAAAATCACAATGTTGATAGAAGGTGCAAGACTTCTCTATGAAGAAAAACCTGGAGTTACAGATTATTTATTTTCTTATTGCTTACTGGAAATAGTGGGTCAAAGCGTACAGACGTTTTCTGTAAATTGACAGCTAGTTCTGCACTACTTTACAGAGCAACCAGCGTGCACTGAGTGTGTCTACCTTCATCAACATGTTTAAAATTTTGTTTTACTGATTCCATATCCTTTATTACTTTTTGAGTCATGGTTAACACCGTTTAACTTTATAGACAAATTGACATTTTTTTCCCTGTACCTGAGATTTAGGCAAGATTATCCTGTTTTTTTTTTGGGGGGAAACCAAGGCATGGCAAAATTGCACCACAACCTGGGTCATGCAGCTGCCTCCTTCATGCACGTCTGAGTTCGTGACTCCTGCCTCAGGCCTCTGTGCACACAGCTACTTGCACCACAGACAGTCTCTTCTTAATCCGTGATCCATTTCCAATAGGAAAGTACAATTCTATTAATGGGTCTCCTTGGGACACTAATGTGATTTCTGCTCTGCCATTTCCTTCCTATTGTTCCTTCAGACCACTTAATATTTCATATCGGTAATTAGCAAATTCTTCTTATTTAGTGCTAATTTTAAACATTCCATCTATTTTTGTTACACCCTTTTTCGGTAAATAACTATAATTTTTTCTAAATTTCTTCTTTCACTTTATTCCTTTTATAGACACAAGACTACTGTGTTGCTCTGAAGTCACACAGACTTCTACTGTGTTTTTTCTAAAGTGCTTGAGTTTTCCCAGTCGTGACTCAGCTCCACAAATTTTCTGGCATGTTCCACTGAGCTTTCACTGTGCATGGATAGAGCTCCCACTATGTACCCGGATATCAGCTCTCACTCTGTGCATAGATATCAACTCCTACTATGTGCACAGATATGAGCTCCCACTTGTGCATGGATATGAACTCCCACTGTGTGTGCAGGGATATGAGCTCCTACTGTGTGCATGGAAATGAGCTCCCACTGTGTGCATGGACATGAGCTCCCACTGTGTGTGCATGAACGTGAGCTCCCATTGTGTGTGCAGATGTCTCACTGAGCGTCCACTGTGTGTGCAGCATGAGTCGGGAGGTAAGCAAGGGAGCTCCTAGTCTAGCACAGATGGAGCCAGATTCAGGACTAAAGAGGGAAAAAGGATCTAACATTCTTAGGAGCCTGTCATGTGCCAGGCAGCTTTCTCACAATTTTTGTGAACTGCTGTGCTTTACGCCGTTTCTGTGAATGAGGAAACTGAGGCACAAGGAAGTGAAGGACACTGGTGGATTCCACATCTGCCTTTGTGCTCCCAAGCAGTTTTTTGTTTCTCACAATTAGAACTGACCATCTTGTATTATGTTTTACTTGTAAATCATCACAAATCCCATAAGTTCATATACATGGGGGGGTCTCTCTCTGTTTCTCACGTCCTCAACCAGAGGCAATCTTGCTCCAGGGGACATTTGGCAAGGTATGGAGATATTTTTGTTTGCCCCAACTGGAGAAGGAATGTGACTGGCATTGAATGGGCAGGGGGGAAGGGCAAGATGCCACTCAACCCTTACAGTGCACACCGTTTAAAAAAAGGCTAGACAAATTAAATTTAACAGAGTTTAAGTGAGCAAAAACGATTCACGAGCCAAGAATCGCTCAGGACAAAAACAGGCGCGCGGTGGGCAGGGAATATTTATAGCAGAAAGCAGGAGTGACTGCAGAGGTAGCTGACTGGTCACGGCTCCGGCTCGCTGAGACGCAGCCACCTGTCACCGGAATACACGCCCGTGCCAGCTTGGAGTTTGCTTACATACTGAGTTAGGCTGAGGCCTCAAACTATGGGGGCAGGTTTCGCCCAAATTTAACCTAATTTAACAACACGATGGTGCCCACCACAAAGAAACATTCAGCCTAAACTGCTAAAAGGGCCGAGGTTGGAAACCCTGATCTGTTTGTTCATCCAGCCCACTTCAACTTCCTGCTTTCTCCGTGTGACTTTCCAGAGCCAGGTACTGCTGGTAGTTGGAGTAAGCCCTTCCCACTTTCTGTCCACTATGTATGATCTCTATTCTCTCTCCAAATATACTTCTGATTAAAAATGAGATCATGCTGTGAATACAGGTCTGTCACTAGCTGCCTTTTTACTTCAAGTGTATCATAGACATTTTCCGTCAGATACCTTCATCTTCCACTGGTTTTCTGTGGTGCAGGGAGTGCCGTTCCCTCCGTTATTCCTGAGTTTGCTGAGCTGTCCCCACTGGTGGGTGTGCAGTTGCTTTCCATTTTTAAGGCTGTCTCCCACATGCATCTATCTCCAGGTCCTCATTCGGCAGGCCTCAGGGCAGCGTCTCTGCAGGTCCCCTGGAGCGAAGCACCCACCAGGTGAGAGGAGCCCCCGGCCACCGCTGGGCTCACACCGTGGTGTCAGGGCGGCTGCGCTGCTGCTTCCGGGAACCATCTTCCCCTTAGGTGTTCACGACTGGATTGAATGTGTTTCCCCGATTGAATGCAGGGGCCAGAGTCGTGGTGAAATTTCCTTTTGCCTGTTGCAGATGTGGCAGGGTTTTCTCTTCATTGGCCAGCTGGGCATTTTCATGGCCTGTTGATTGCATTTGGCTGCAAGATTGGGCTTTTCTGTCGTTGCATTTCCAGCATCAAACATGAGAGCCGGCATGTGGGCGGCACTGGCAGAGGTTTGTTAGGTAAATTGATAAAGTTCCATGTTGGTGGAACAAGGCATTCCAGCCCTGCTGACTCCAAGGTAGCTAGGAACAGAGCAGAGACAGTGACGACGCAGGGGGTGCAGTGCCGTGCGCCCCAGGTGGCCCCTGACACCGCGCGACATGCGGGATCTTTATTATCTTTGCTCAGCGTGGCGTCCCTTGCACGTAGCTGGGCCTTCAGGGAGCCGTAGCTCGAGACCAGATTGCTGCTGGCTTCTGCCGTTGCTGGTGCCGCCTGGCACACGGGCTAGCTGGCGTCGGCTCTTCTAGTCAATACAGGGATATGCCTCCGCAAGGGAAAATGTGTGCAATGTTGAAAAAGAAACACACACATTCTGTTTTTATCAATAATTTGCAATGTAGATGTGAGTTTTCAGGCTCCTTTTTCTTCAAGACTCTTTACATATAATTAGAATCTTTGCTTTTAGCATCCTATATAATGCAACAAAATACCCAGAAATATGGAGAAGGGGAGGTCTGAGGAAGAGAAGAATGCCGAATGTTATGTTTAGAAATTTCACAGCGGAACTCTTAGTGTGACATGTACATTTATAAAAAGTACCACTTTCTACATCATCTTGCTCTAACAGTGAGGGGACATAGGGTTTTTGTGGAGGACTCAGAACCCAGGGCTCTAAAACCGCTTGTGACCTGGACACCGGGGAGCCAGCTGCCCTGAGCTGCCTTGTGGGAGAAGCGGCCGCTGATGCAGTGGACAGCGCGGGAGCCATGGAGGCACAGAGCCGGGTCAGGCCAGGGCAACTGGGGGCTGCCACGCAGGGCGGGGACTCCTTTCTGAGCCGGAAGACTTGGGTGTGTGTGGCCACCACGCCAGGCCCCCCACTGTGAAGCTGACCAAGGTGCTTTTGTGTTCATGTCATTCCCTGTTTACCAACTGCATGTGAGCTAAGTTGGGTCCTGGATATATCACTGTAGCAGAACAAACTGCTTTCGAGATCCTCACAGATGCCCGGGAACGAAAGGCCCGCCCTCCTGAAGTCCAGCGTGAGCCGCGCTTGTGCCCTATTTGAGTTGCACGGTTCAAGAACGCTGGCTACAAAGCCTTGCCAAGTTCCGTTTCCAAAAAAATGTTCTTTTCGGTCTTAGAATGACCATCCCTCATGCAGTCAGCTAAGCGTGGTGGTCATCTCTGTGTCTGCCTGGCTGGGCTTCATTACTGGGTATTTAATCAAACACTCTCCTAGGCATTGCTGCGAGGGTGTTTTGCATTGACCCTCGATAATGTGTGGGGGTCTCATGCAATCAGTGGAGGCCTTAAGAGTGAAAACCAAGGTTTCCTGTAGAATAAACTCTGCCTGAAGACAGCAGTGGCGACCTGCTGCGTTTCCAGCCGCTGGCTTGCTCTGTCGCTCTTAGACTTGCCAGGTGGACTCACAATGGCACGAGCCAATTCCTTGCAGTACATCTCTCTCCTTCTCTCTCTCCCTATGTGTACATATATTCTCTATACGTATATACACACATTCACTCTCTCTAAATACACACATATTCCTCTGTGGGCTCTGCTTCCCTGCAGCACCCAGGCACCCTAGCCTAAGGGACTGCCACGGTTTTAGTGGATACTCTTCCGTGTCTCCAGCCTGTGATCCGCTTTTCTGATATTGGGTCTCTAACTTTGCTTTCCAAACAAATCTCTGTACCCAATGCTGTTTACAGCACGTGCCACCTGCTCGGGTGGTTGGAAGCAGGTAGAGCACGCAGAGTCCAGGCCTCGGGGAAGCAGGTGGAGCAGAGTGGGGGAGGCACTCGGGGATGGAGGACAGGGCACCGCCCATTCCCAAAGGACACGAGACAGGAAGGTGAGGACCACCCTCTAGAATGAGCTGTGCGGCTGTGCCCAGCAGGACGGGGCAGCTGCTCGGTGGCCTTCGGGACTCATGGAGACTGCCAGCAGGTTCAGACGCCAGATGCTGGCGAGGAGACGTTCCCCCCACCGGCTCACCTCTCAGCCCTTGCAGGCCTTCTCCCATTCTCCTGCCCTGCCTGCAGGCTGGCTTCTCCACACTTTCCTCTCTTACGAGAACCTGGCCCACTAGAGTCCATTGTCACAGTCATGGGAGGTCCTGGAATGACTTACAAGGAGGCAAAGACTGTCTGAAAGTTCCTGTCGTATTTTAGACTCTTCACGGCTTCCCCAGGCTCCCAGAGTCAGGCTCGGCCCAGGTCCAAGTCTGGCTCGAAGCAGAAACCTTCACAGACATTTTATGACAAAAGGGTTCAGTTGCCCTTCAGAGCTCAGCGTGCTGCCCTCACCACCCTGACTAACATCCCGGCGAGGGCCAGAGGGGACACAGCGTGAGTTTGTTTCCATGCAGTGCCTTGATTTAACAAACACTGCAATCATTTCAGAACTGTGTGTTGAAGCTCCACAGCCACTTACAGGCGGCATCCGTGGGAGCTGTGAGGAGGTAGAAAGCCGCAAAGGCAGAAGCTGGCTCTTCAGAGGGCAGGCGTGCAGTGGAGGGGGCCTGTGAGCGCCCCCGTGCTCTGCAGCCCTCGGGCCTGCAGCCCTGGTTCCTTCTCTCCCTCCACCCTCCCGACAGCCCGGACTTCCAGGCCAGCCTCCACACAGCACGTTCACCGTGGCGCGAACTCTGCGTCCTATAAGTAACATCGAAACTGTGCTTTACAATTAAAGAGCATTTTCAAGTCCACTCATAAGGAAAGTATGAGAAGCAGGGAAATTATCAAGGGTCAGCTTCTCAGAAGCAGTCACTTCTGCAAAATACTGTCACAGCAACACCTCACTGAGTGTTTGATTAAACTGGGATTGCAGCCCCGCCCAGCGGACACCGAAACCAGCATCACACCAAGTTTGCTGTGCCATGGGATGGTTGGTCACTGCGAGCTCCCCCCACAGCTGTGTGTGCGCACGGCTGAGTCTTCTGTCACCCTGAGCTCCCCCACAGCTGTGTGTGCAGGGCTGAGTCAGTGGTAGTCTCCTCCCCACAAATTGCCCCTCCATGGCCACCTCCTCGGCCCCTATGCTGGTGTGGAAACTGGCTGGGGGCATTTCAGGAGGGAACTCTGCCAATCAGTTGGATATTGACCTGGAGAATCACAGAGAGACTCATGGACAGCCTTCCCTGGAGAGGCGGCCACCGCCCCAAGTCACCGAGTAGCGTGGTGAGCGAGGTGAGGCCCTGGCCTTCGCACCTCCAGGCCGCCGACTGTCACCTCTGCACCGTGTGGCTCTCGTCTCTGCTGTTCACCTCCCTTCACTTACAGGGTTCCCTGCGTCTCGTCGCTCACAACGTTTCCCACATTGGCTAGTGGGGATCACCTCGGCCCCTCCTCAGATCCACAGATCCACAGATCGGAATCTGCCTGTCAGCCAGGGTGCCAGGCAGTTCCTCTGCAGACTGAAGTCTGAGCAGCAGTCCTGCACACTCGCTTGGCACGGGCCCAGCCTGCACTGTGGATGGTGTGTCTGTACACATCTTCTTATCAACCCAGGGAGGCCAAGGTCCGTGCAGGAATAATCCCACCCACGTCTTTAAATCCCACTCCAACTTTTCCAGCGTTTGTTTTGAGATACGTATTCAAAAGTCTTTAGTTCATGCTTGGTTTAAGCGGCTTTTTTTTCAAAAGACAGTCTTTTACATCTATTATTTAAAAAGCAGGTAACTTTTCTCAAAATGCACACACAATACTGAAATTGAGGTGAAATTAAAGGTAATTAGAGAACTTTGTACATTATATTTTAATTTGCAGGTGAAGATGCGCTTGGGCGGAAGCCTCCGTTTCCAATGCACCCTGTCTGTCCCGCTGTCAGAGGCTACGTTCCCCCGTCAGGCCTGAGCTCCTGTGCCCTCTTCTCCCGAGACCCTCGCCCTAGAGGTGAGGGGGCGGCATGAGAATCTCCGTCAAGAGCCACCGTGGCTTCCTAGAGAGTGCGGGGTGGTTTCACACGCATGCTTCAGCCCGTGCCCCACTGCAACAAGGGAGCGTCTCCCACGTCCTGCAGATGGAGACGCGCCCCCAGGAAGGCAGACAGGCCAGACTTAATTCACCACAGGAGTGAGGCCACCGCCCCGCCGACCTCTGTGGGAACAGTGCAGGCCAGGGCTCCTGCATGCGTGAGTCCAGGGTCAGCTCTGCCTTCCTCTGTGACCATGGGAATGTCACCAAGCACCTGCGATCTGCGCAGATGCCACGGAGGTCACAGCTCACGCCCTGCACAGGACAAGACATGGTGAGTGGGCCCGGTGCCTGCCCAGCGCCACGCTCCCCTCGGGTCTGTTTTCAGCGTTTCTCTGAGCATCCTGCTGGCATCTCCGCTTCCGAAAGTGCCCCGCAGGCTGCAGGTTCCACGCCCCTGACCTCCGCACACACCATTCGTGCCTCTTCAAAAGTGACCAGCTCTCCGTCTTTCCTTTTGCTAAGGTTAATCTAACCAAGGGAATAGTCGATGCGTCTTTGTGATCCAGCGGCATCTGCATTTTCACAGCGTTTTTGTTGTTGGTTTCTGGGAAAAGCAGGTTCGGATCTCCTGCCCTGAGCAGCGTGCGTCCCTGGGAGCGTCTTACACCAAGTGGGGCATCTACCCTTGCGGTGGGTCCTTGTGACTCCGGGCGAGTCTTACTGAGAGACACCTCACTTACGCATCCAGCGTTCACACGTTGGTGTCGGGGTGGGTGGCGCCGTGTGAGGTAGAGGCTCAGAGAAGGTGAGTCCCTGAGATGAAAAGTAAACAGCAAGAGACGTTTTTTTGAGGGGCAGGTTTATTTTGTCTTCATTAGATGTTTGCTATTTTCAAAGTGTGAAGTTTGCTTTATTGGTGACTGTAAATTTTTAAATCTCATTTTGCCTTGGACTAAACTCACGATTATCTAAGGGAAGAGAAAACATTCTTTGGATGCCAAAGCGCAGGAACGAGGGCTTTGATTCTGAGGCCAGGGAGCTCAGGCTCTGCGTTCCGGGCTTCTCCAGGGGCCACGTGGCCACATCCTGGGATCACACCTGTGCCTGGCGGCCACCGCCACATGCAGAGCTGCGGGAAGACGAAGCCGGGAAGGGAGGGCTGGGCCTGCACCGCCGTGTTGCATCTAATTAAAAATCATCTTATCGCCATGAATCTTCTTCCAGCATCACAACAGGCTAATTGCACCGATTATGAATTCTTCATTATATTGTGAAACCAGTAAGAATCGATGTTCATTGTGAAACTGGGTTAATAAAAGGTTTATGCCTTTTTCACAGTATGTTGCGTATGAAGACTGTATCTTCCTGGAAGACAGAATGAGAGCTTCAAATTACTGCATTTTATATCCCAGCCGATAGGACTGCATGAGTCACTACACAATCCAGTCTTTACGGAATGGACTTTCCTAACGACAGGGCTGATTGCCACAGACGTCCCACAGCCCTATCGTAAAGCAGTGCTCTGTGACAGAACCGAACCTTGTGAATAATGCAGGACACACTGCCATTGTCGGTCTTATCCCAAAGGGAGCTGATTTTTCTAATAGCTCAGGGCTTAAATGTATAGTAAGTGTGTGACCCACATCACAAGTGCACTGTGAATGTACTGCACGCCCAGAGAAGGTTTCCTGGGAGTCATCTGGACAGAGCCCCCAGCACCCTCGCCCCTGCAGGGACTTATCTGGACAGAGCTCCTGAGCACCCTCACTGCTCCTTGTGTATCAGGAATCTCCCGTGGCTGCCCCACAGCATGGCTGGTCCCTGAAACAGAGCACACAAGGACTGGGAATCAGGGAGGAAAATGCAAATTTCGATCTTTCTGAACATACGGTTAAAAAGCATTATCCCTGCAGTCATCAAAGGTGAGATTAATGAAACACTGATTTAAGTTCAAATGTAATGTATTATAGTCTTGCCATTTGAAACTCTTTTTTCATTTTCATCAGTTTTTACAGCCAAAGTAGAAAACATTACACTAGAATTATTAAAAAAACAAACAAACAAACAAAAAAAAACTTTTAAGTAACAGTTCTTAAAATTAGCATCATGATTCTGGGTCATTTGCTTAAAACTGTTAAAAAATAAATCTGTACTTAGAAAATGAAAAACCGGTGAGAAATGACGGTGAGTGTTGAAGAGGAACCGCAGCTGAGCTCTGTCCGGGTCGGTGCCCCTCCCCGGTCCCTTGCAACCTCCTGGGACGGGCGTGTCTGTGACCCTGCGAACGTCCCGCAGGCTGGAGCCCACCCCTCGAAAACATGGAGGAGCCCTGGCAAGGCCGTGGCTAGGAACCAGATGCACAGCCGTTAACTGGCTTTACTTATTGTTTAGGTTGAAAGTTCACCATTAACCACAAGTGACCGATAACGTGCTGTTTATTTGTGAGCTGACAGCTAACTCTTTCCGCAGGCAGAGCTGGTAGCTGAACTGAACAGAGGCCCTAACCCTGTCACTGTGGCGAAGCCGGACAACTGGCCTCGGACAGATTCGTTGTCTTCACCTCCAGTTTCATGCTCTTTCCTGTTTTTATTTCTTCCTGCAGTTCTCCTCAATTGCTGTCTTCGAGCGGCCACGTGCTTCCCTCCGTGACGCTGTGCATCTCCAGGAAGCATTCCAGTTCCAGGACTGACTCTGGTATCTTGGGGGCCCTTCCTCAATTCCTGCAGCCAGGTAGGAGTGGACTCAGGGCCAGCTTGCCAGCCGTGGGAGACGCCACTGGTGTCCCGAGGCCACTGTGCCAGGTCTCACAGCCCCTCCATGTGCAGGAGACACAAAACCTGGCACCTCACCCACTGCCAGTGCAGTCACAGCCACACCTGGGCTCTGCCTTAACTGGAGGGGAGGGCAGTCCTGTTAGGAGCACTGAAATCACTAGGCCACTCGGCTGAGCCGGCCCTGACTGTGGACCTATAACTTGTTGCAGGTGTGGGGTGTCCTAAGAACCCTGTGAAAACAGTGACACATGACCACCTAAAATCAGGGTTCACTCTGCATCCCGGCAGCAAGAGCGTCACTTGGACCCTTACAAGTCCAATGTCAAATATCCACTGTGCATAAACATTACTTGAGTCCTGCCTGTCACTTGCACATGGAAAACGGCTGGCAAGTTGAGAGAGAGGGCGTGCCACCTGCCTCACAGGCAGGGAGATGATGACGGGAGGCCCAGGAGGAGGCGGCTCGCGAAACGCTGAGTAAAAACATCTGAACGTTTTTGTTTATCAGAGATGCAGTGCCAAATTACACCCCAATTTTGACTGAAAAACCCTTTTACAGAAAGATAAATAGTGCTTGCTGTTTATACTTGTGACCCTATGGTCTATAATTCACTTCTTCTAAGCCTCGTCTCCCATCTCATCTGCCAAAGAGTGATAAAATTCTGCTGTGAGCCTCACTGAGGTTCTCAACTTCCAGCTCCCTTCCTGCCCAGCAGATCACACGTCAACACCCTCCACCATGCCCCATGCAGGCTCCTCTCATCACCTGCACCTTAATATCCTTCTCTATGCCCCATGCAGGCTCCTCTCAGCACCTGCACCTTAGCATCCATCTCTATGCCCCATGCAGGCTCCTCTCAGCAGAATATTCCTCACTTCCTTGTTGTCACCTAAGCAGCTGTGATGAAATCCTGAAGAGCTACTTAATACCACCAGTTCTTAAGGAAAGGAAACGACCCCATGGTGATGGATGCACTGTCTCTCCCGGATGAGGTCAGGCTTTGTGTTCCCACCCAAGTCTCATCTTGACTTGCAATCCCCATAAGCCCCAGGTGTTGTGGGAGGAGGCTAGGGGGAGGTAGCTGGATTGGCGGGGTGGTTATTCCCATGCTGGGTTCGTGATAGTGGTTGAGCTCTCGCAGGGTCTGATGGTTTTATAGGGGCATGGCAGTTCCTCTTTTACTCATTCTTCTCTCTCACCTGCCACCACGTAAGATGTGCCTGGTTCCCCTTTTGCCATGATTGTCAGTTTCCTGAGGCCTCCCCAGCCATGTGGACCTGTGAATCAATGAAACCTTTTTTAAATAAATGACTCAGTCTCAGGTATGTGTTTGCAGCATGTGAAAATGGACTCACATGCCCACCCACACACAGCACAGGGTATGGGGAGAAGGACCAGCAAAGCCCGTGCTGGAGAGGACGTGAGCTGGCAGAACTACCAGACACCTGCCGGTAGAGTAAACGGGGGCAACCACTTTGCCCAACAGTTTGGCAATTTCTTAAGAGTTAGTGGGCCCCTACCTTATGCCAACAATTCCCTTTCCTGAATGTTGAAGAAATGAAGATACGTTTCTACAAAAATAATTGTACATGAGTATTCATTGCATATTTGCTCGTAATAGCCAAAAACTTGAAACAGATGTAAATTCTATCAAGATAAAAAATAAACAATTTGAGATATTTCATGTGATGGAATATTACTCACTGATTAAGGAGAATAAACTATTGGTACCAGAAGCATCATGGGTGAATCTCATACACAGGTTGAACAAAAGAATCCAGATTCAAAATCACATTCTATGTAACACTACTGGCATGAAGTTCACGAACGTAAAAACACGATCGAAATTGTTAGAAACCATAATAGTGGTTGCTTCTGGAATAGGGTTAACTGTAAAAAAAACTCAAGAAACTTTTTGGAGTGAAGGGAATTGTTGGGTGTGGTGTATACACGTGCCAAGACTCACTGAACACTGTCCTGAAAATGTGTCCACTTTATAGCACGTGGTCTAACGTGGCAGAGAACTTGACTTCCATTTTAATCATCTTCCTGTCACACCTCGTGGCAAAGGAAATGTGCTTCTTTTAATCAGTACATTCTTTTGAATAAAAATATAAATTTGCTACATTCATAATTCTTCCCTGTTAGCCAAAGATCCCCAGTTGCCTCCAAGAAACACACAGACTGCCAATCATGTACCAGGCTTGTGCTCAGGAGCCGGTGGCACTGTGGTGGCGAGCAGAGACGTGGCCGCAGTCCGTGGGCCTCACGGTCTTGTGGTGTCGTGGCCTTCTCTTGTGCAGCTGAGGTCTCTCACTGTCCGTCTCCCAGTGGTGTTTGTTTCACGGCAGCTTTTGGATGAGCATGGTGTGTGTAGAATTATTACACCTGAATGAGGGTCCTGCATTCTCAGCTCATCATGGTCCCCGGCTCATTATTTTAACCCTCAGCCCTTTATGCATCAGGACAGTGCTGCACTTTCAATGACTTGGCAAGAGGAAGCCTGCTCGGGAGTCGGGCAGATGTTGTGACGTGGTTTAGGAGAGGAGAGGGGGATGTGGGCGCACAGCCAACTCAGGCTTGGGCTTCTGAAGCAGAGGAAGAGGCTGTGAAGGTAGATCTGCCAGGTGAGTCGAATTCAGCCAGGTGGGGAAAGTGGGAGGGATTTGTCAGGAAGAGGAACACAGAGGCCCGGAGGCGGGGCTGCATGGTCTTCTCAAGAATTGGGTATGATATAGAAAGCAGGCAGGAAATGGTCACGGAGGGTGGCAGAAAGAAATGGCTGCCTATTCATGAAGGGCTTTTGAGTGTTGACAGAGGCTGGGCCTTTCTGAGGGCAGTGGATCGCTAACACCAGCAGGAGCTGTGACCAGGTATGAATTCGGAGGAGGTGACTTAGGGCAGCACAGGACATTGGAGGCGTTTTCCCACAACGCTGGCCCAGGCTCAGGAACGGTCCTGCAGGAAGAGAGAGGGCATGGACTCCAGAGCTGTTGTTGAAGCGGAGGAAATCGGGGAGAGAAGAAAAGCTTACTTTCAGGTTTCTGGCTTCGGCACTTGGGTGAGTGATGAAGCCAGTTATAAAAATGCAGAAAGAACTTTGGTTCCACCTTCTATTTCATGTATAATTCATTTCTGTCCTTGGAAGTGGATCTGTTCTCTGCTCTTGAAGTAAGGAGTTCATTTCTTCTACAGGAAGAGCACATATTAACACATGTAGTTGAAAAGCGCAGGTGGATGTGTGGTTTGGAAAGACATCTTCATGGGCTTTCTTGGGTCTGAGCAGATCCCTGATCATTTCTGAACCAGCCACTGTAGCTGAATACACAGTAATCTCCATGGAATGGGAAACTGATACCCACAGAAGGATGGATGGACTTTGAGCATTGAAAGCAGCAGAGGTCCACTACAGATGCCTCTGGGGAACACAAGCCAGAGAATGCTTCTCATTTAGAGGGATTTTTAAGAGATGAAAACAAGACCTGAAAAGAGGTCTCAATACATATTCTAAAGAAGTAACAGCGTTCTTCTTGTTTTCTTTCTCTTTTTTCCTTCCTTCCTCCCTTCCTTTCCTTTCTCTTTCTCTTTCTCTTTCTTTCCTTCTTTCTTTCTTCTTTCTTTTCTTCTTTCTTTCCTCATCTGTGTCCATGCACATTTCTTGGCCCTTTAGTTTGTGTTGACCTTTGGAGGTCATAGTGGGTTGGTGCTGGAATGATCCATGTGTGTGTGAGTCCTTGCTCATTAGATCTTTGTTTTGATCTCTAATTCCAAGCCAACATGAGACTGATGTAATTTGAGGGGTTTTGATGATATTACTATGTCATCCAGGAGTGCCTGACTTCTGCTCCTAGGACTTTGTGATATTTTTCATTGCAATATGTATGAAGGAATAATAGCAAAAAGGTAATAAAGACAGATTAGACATTGAGCTTGAACCTATAGTAACCAAGACCAGGTGGAGTTAGGGATAGAGATAAAGATGGAGATAGAGATGGAGATGGAGATGGGGTTGGAGATGGAGATGAGGATGGAGCTGGAGGTAGAGATGGGGATGGATATAGAGATATAGATATATATAGATATATGGATATATATATGGATATAGATATATATCTATATCCATATATATATCTATATATAGAGAGATATATATAGAGAAATATATAGATATATAGAGATATATAGAGAGATATATAGAGATATATCTATATGTATATGGAGATAGAGATGGAGATGGAGATAGAGATGGAGGTAGAGATGGAGATGGAGATAGAGATACAGAGAGAGAGATAGAGATGGAGATGGTGGAGATAGAGATAAAGATAGAGATGGAGATGGAGATGGAGGTAGAGATGGGGATGGAGATAGAGATATATATAGAGAGATAGAGATGGAGATGGAGATGGAGGTGGAGATGGAGATGGAGATGGAGATGGAGATGTGGATGGAGATGGAGATGGAGGTGTAGATGGGAATGGATATAGAGATATATAGAGATAGATATATAGAGAGATAGAGATGGAGATGGAGATGGAGGTAGAGATGGAGATGGAGATGTGGTGGAGATAGAGATAGAGATAGGATAGGGATAGAGATGGGGATAGGAATTCATAGAGATTGAAACAGAGCTAGAAATAGAGATGGAGATAGGAATAGAGATGAAGGTAGATTTGGGAGACAGATAAAGATAGTGATAGACTTGAGGAAAACATAGAGATAGGGATGGAGATGTAATAGAGACAGAGATGGAGACAGGGATAGGAATAGAGAGGAAAACATAAAGAACAGAGACAGAGATGGAAATAGAGATAAAGGATAGAGATAGAGGTAGAGATGAAGATGGAGATAGAGGTGGAGAAATGCTCCAAGGATATGATATGCTCAAAGGATAGAGCTCAAAGGATAAATGCTCATATGATATGAGCTCATATGATATTGAGCTCATATGATATGCTCAAAGGATAAATGCTCAAAGGATAGAGATAGAGGTAGAGATGAAGATGGAGATAGAGGTGGAGAAATGCTCCAACTTACTCCCATGTGACCTGTGCTTTTGATCAGTTCACCAGCATACATGGAAGAGAAAAATGAAACAGCCACAGCCATCTCACCACTCTCAGTAAAGCAGGGCGGCCTTTGCATCTGAACCTGTCCATGGTGAGGAAACACGCCCATTTACGGTTCTTCCAGATACCACCAATATTTTTGTTTTGATCAGATGTATAGTTTCTCTAGAACTGGAAGAATAGCCTCAAATTTATTCTTGAACACTTACCCATGAGTTAACCTACACATTTACAGCGCTTCCGTTTGTCATTTGGCAACAGTCTGAGGGAGAGGGAAGGAGGTTGAACCTTCTCATCTGATCAATCGTATTTAAGCTACTTCCTGCAGGGAGGACTGAGATAAGAAAGCGAGAAAGGCACATGAAGTCGGGGGGAGGGCTCCCTTCTCCCCAGAGCCCTGGCCGTCTAGGCGGGCGGGTGACTGCCGTTAGGAGGGGATGCTGTGACTGTGAGATCCACAGACGTGTCCGTCTGCAGAGCTGCTCTCGGAGACGCTAGCCGTGGTGAGCCAGACCCCAGCAAGGGAATGTGCTGGGAAGAGCCAGGAGAAATGTGCTCCTTTTCATGGTTTCAGGACATAATTACTGTTAGGAAATTTCTGGAGAAAGGGTCCCAGAGGGCAAGCTGATCTTTGGGGTCAAGTAGCATTAGGAACCCAGATCCAAGGATTGACCCTCCCTGATATTCAACTTGAGTTATGCTGAAGAGAATTGGGTCATTAACTTGTACCTTCACCTCTGATGAATCCAGATTCTCATTCTTTTAATTAAAGCCACAGGGTGGCTTTAATGCGTGATTGTCTCTGTTGAACATTGACCAAAGATCACATTTGCACTTGGTGTGTCATTCATGTGTAGAAGATATTTGCTATGTCTCAGGGTGGAAATGGAAATGATATTAGGGTAATATGAACATTTTTCCTGTTTACCTAACTTTTAAAATAAAGTGCTAGCCCTAGAATGCAGCTGTGAAATATGGATTTTTAGCTTGGCATTACACAACAAATTTCCACTCTATTTCCTTGGTGCTATTACATGGACCATTGCTCAGTTGCTTCAATGCTGAGGCAACTTATATACCCTCATTTTCTCCATTTATGTAATGGGTCAGAGTTGAAAGCCAAAGCTTGCAATTATTTTTCAAAGAAATATATTTTCATGGCAAAATATCCCATTTAGGAATAAATTTTAACACACTGTATTTAGATCTGGTGTAACTGTATATGTGATTTTGGATTCACATATTAATTTATTCATATAAAACATTTATTATGATATTCCTATATATAAGGATCATGCCAAGTACTAGCAACATACGGATAAGTGTCACCTGCAATCATTTCACAGCCAGCAGCTGGGTGTTTTGGTTCATAGCCTGCAGGCCCAATGGTGTCCGTTTCCTTTGCTGAAGGTAAAAGCGACACTAGCCCTCTGTGCTTATTAACAAGATTTGTTCTTCTGAATGGTAGTGATTCTCATCGTCGGAGGAAATGCTGTAATCGGCAGAGGTCCCTCTAGCTCATGCAAGAGCAAAATGCAAGACCCTGAGGGCCAGACTGCCCTGGCTTTGGACCTAAGCCCGTCCTTGGTGAGGAAATGTACCCATTTACAGTTCTCCTAGATGCTGCCAACATGTTTGTTTTGATCAGATGTATAATTTCTATAGATCTGAAAGAATAGCCTTAAAATTGCTCTTGTACATTTCCCCATGAGTTAATCTGCACATTTGCAGTGTTTCCATTTGTCATTGGCAACAGTCTGCAGGGGAGGAAAGGCTGGCGGCTTCTGGCTGACAACACCCAACACCCTGCGGCCCACGGCGGCTGCACTGCCACTGCCTTCTTCATTGATGGGTTGTCAGCCTCCTCCATTTGTGTAGGGACGACATGAGCTTTCTTTACTTGCATTTCAGCAATGTTTGGCATCTATTTGGCATTTGGTAAGTATTTGTTCAATGCATGAATGTGTAGATGGCCGAGGTGTATGAAAGCAAACTGTGGGCAGCGCCAGCGTTTCCACTGGTGGCCCAGAGCCCCAGCTACAGTGAGTGTGCTCCTGGGTAACTTCAAGGCTTCCATGTCTTATGATGGAGGGCAGGTCTTCACTACTCATGAAGGCAGACATTTCAGGTCTCCATTCCCTGCCTGCTCCCCACTAAAAATCCACAAAGGAGCCCATGGAAGAGAGGGAGGATTGCTGTTGAATCTGGGTGCTGGAGGATGACACAGAGCAGGTGGTTTTGCCTCTGAGGCTCCACTTCAGGGGTGGCCTCTCCAAGGTGGTCACCACTGACACCACAGAATCTGGGGTGTCCAATTATGGAGCAGCCATGGTTAAGAAGAAACTGCTCTCTTTAGAATCTCCTTTCTACATAGAATTATTTTCATTTGTATTGGTAGTTCAAAATGTAATTTTATTTTGTTCTTGGCATTCACTTCTTGCAGAGTGATGGAGGTCTGAAAATGGGGTATTACTAGATATCAGACTATTACTACCTTAACAGTTTGTTTAACTAGAGATTAGAAACCTACAAAACATTTTCAATTGCTTTCATTGTGAAAATATTTGTCACATTTCTTTCTACCATTGAATGCACTTAGCTTTAAGTAGTACATGTTTTCAATAATTTCAAAGGTGGAACTTTCTTTTAAAATACATTTGGTTCCTGTGGTTCCAGAAAATTGCAGACTGCATAGACTCACTTTCCTCTGCTCTTTCCACATAAATACAAGCAAAGACCATGGAAATAATTCAACAGGTAACCATAAAAGGCCGTGGAAGATGGAGAGACAGATGAACCAGACCCTCAGGACCCTCAGGCTCTGCCGTGGGTGCCCTGGATGGATCTTTCCCTCCAGCTCCAGGGAGACCTGCCTCTCAGAACTACCCCAAAGTGCAGGAGTAATAAAACCAAACCAAAACAGAAATCTTGCTGTCCCTGTCCAGAGTTCCAGAATGCCCATTCCCAGGGACAAGGCTGGCCTGACCACCACAGGAAGGGTGCCACAGGGCTCGGGGAGCCCCCACCCACCTCTCAGCACCAGCAGGAGGGGCCCCTGACACGCTGGTGACACCCACATCCTCCATGCTTCCTGGCCTCCACCGGCAGCACACAGAGCCCAGGCAGGTACTCACCTCCCGGGGGCCCCATCAGAGAAGAGTGGGAAGCCCTTGGCCCTGTGTGGGTGGGCACAGGCCAGGCTAATGCCCCATGGGCCTGATTCCCACACCCAATCAGAGGAGAGGAGTGGCCTGGGAGCCACCTGGTACCTCTGCATCAGCATCTCCAGGGTCCAGCATCAGCCTAACGGTGTCAGAAGAACAAAGCCAGCAAGAATAGCATCACAAGAGCTCAAAACCCCAACTGTCCCTGGAACTACAGCCCGCAAAGCCTACACCATCCCTGGAACTACAGCCCACAAAGCCCACAACTGTCCCTGGAACTACAGCCCGCAAAGCCCACACCGTCCCTGGAACTACACCCCTCAAAGCTCACACTCCCACTCAGCGACAGAACTGTTCTGGGGCCTGTGACTTCCTGTGGTTCTGGGAGTCTGCAATGGCTGTGGCTGCGATCTAGGCTGAGACTGGAGCACCCCGGTGAAACTGCACGGGGGTCAGACTCGGAGCTGGGACACTTGGATCCCAGCCCAGCACTGGCTGGGGGCTCCAAGATCCATCTCCCAAGTCAGGCAAACGTGTCTGGCTTTGTGCACAATCAAAGGCCACTGTGATAGGCGGCCACTAAATCCGACTCTAGTTCAGGGTTTCTGTATTCTTTACATTGTGTTTTATCTGGTCTTTTCATTAATTAAGTTGATCTCTGAAATTACTCTGAAAAGTGAGAATTTGCATGAATTTTTCCTGCTAGTGACTCTTGAACAGTCACCCTCCATAATGATTTTTGCTTTTTAACAGCCACACACGTGTCATAACTTGCGTGTTCAGTGCAGATCGAATGACCATTTGTTCACTAGGAACCTCTTACAAGCCAACCACAGTTCTCTGCGGTGGAGGATGTAGGACTCAAGGTGCCTGCAGATCACAGAGGAGAAAATTGTGCAAGTGCTCATGAAGGTCAGGGACGTACATGGTTCTGTTTGATGTACGTCTTAATCTTCACACTAAATACTTTGATATATGTTCAATTATCCTGCTTGATAGATAAGAAAATTAAGGAGGTTTTTTAAAAATTAAGAAATTGCTCAGAACTTATCCTAATTTATACTGATGGTAGAACTAAGAGAAAGATATCCCTGACACCAGAATTTTCTGTTACGTCATTCTAATTAATCCTACCTAGGAGGTTAGCGGACTTCTAAAATACGATAAAACCTATCCTCCTCTCTGTTCCCCTCCCTTTCCCTCCCCTCCTCTTTTCTCTTCTTTTCCTTTTTATTCTTTACAAGATAGAGTCTTGCTCTGTTGCCCAGCCTGGAGTACAATGAGCCTATGACAGCTCATGCAGCCTCAGCCCCACATGTAGAGGGCTCCCAGGAACCTACACTCAGCACCTCCACACACAGAGACCACCTGGGAACCAGCACCTAGCACCTCCACACACAGAACCACTCAGGAACCTGCACTCAGCACCTCCACACACAGAGACCTCCCAGAAACCTGCACTCAGCACCTCCACACGCAGAGACCACCCGGGAACCTGCACTCAGCACCTCCACACGCAGAGACCACCCGGGAACCTGCACTCAGCACCTCCACACGCAGAGACCACCTGGGAACCAGCACCTAGCACCTCCACACACAGAACCACTCAGGAACCTGCACTCAGCACCTCCACACACAGAGACCACGCGGGAACCTGCCCTCAGCACCTCCACACGCAGAGACCACCCGGGAACCGACACTCAGCACCTCCATATGCAGAGACCACGCGGGAACCTGCACTCACACCCCCACATGCAGAGGACTCCTGAAGGCCCAGGAGGAAGTTGTGCTGTCCATCACATGTGAGGCCCCTCCCCACTGGGACTGCCACTCATTTGGGATAGCCTTTCTGTGGACACAGGTTTTGGCAGCCACAGGAGATCTGGACTCTCCTGCAGTCACTTCTCTGGTGGATAAGAGTGAGCCAGGGTTAGGAATGAAAAAAAGAAGCAAAACCATAGAGAAGTGGCAGGCTGTGAAACACTGTCTTTAAAGAACGCATTTAACAGAATTTATCTTGGAGACCGTTTCCAGAAAGTGAGTTGCAAGCCCAGGATTTCTGCCACTCTCCTTTACTCTCCATGGCTGCCTTTCCCTGAATGAGCCATGACATGGCAGATTTCATGCCAAATTGATGCCCTCTGTCAATAACTTACTTAAAAAACATTAATTTCATCTTTTAATTTCTGAGATTAGAAAACACAGTACAAGTTTAAAACAAACCTTAATCTATGCTTAATATACACTATGAATAAAAGTTTAAATTATGCACGGGATTTCTAAAGCATCAAATGGTCATATTTCTAGGTAGAATCTGAAATGTTGGCAAAAATATTTCAAATGACAAACAAGCATATCTTACACTCATCCTGGAGCAATTCTGTTGTAAGCCTTGTAAAAACTTGCTTCGGTGATAATAATCATTGCTTTAAGGCTGTGGAATTTGCTAAATAATTACACCCTGGAAAGGGATGTGCTTGTAAACAGAGCACAGTAATTCCAGAAACCTTGAGCCTGGGCCCTGTGTTACCTCACTGAGCAGAAAGACCCCTTACTCCCACTTCAACACTGTGGGCATGGATTTCCCAAGAGTTGGGGAACATGGAAGTGAATGGGTTAGAAGTGAGGGAGTGTGAAGAAGGAAGGTGTCACCAGGAGGGTAAACAGAGAGGCCAGCATCCTACCTGGGAGATGTGGGCTCTGTACGCTGCAGAACATGACGTCTCAAACAGGGAGTGTGAGCAGCGTTGTTAAAAGACTCAGGAAAAATCACTTTATACAAATACATAATGTCCTTTATAAATGCTTGTATTAGTCTGTTCTCATGCAGCTAATAAAGACATACCCAAGACTGAGTAATTCATAAAGGAAAGAGATGTAATTGGCTTATAGTTCCACGGGGCTGGGAGGCCTCAGGAAACTCATATTCATGGCAGAAGGGGAAGCAAACAGGTCCTTCTTCACATGGCGGCAGGAGAGAGAAGTGCAGAGCTAAGGGGAAAAGGCCCCTTATAAAATCATGAGATCCTGTGAGAACTCACTCACTATCATGAGAATGGCATGGAGGTAACCACCCCCATGATTCAACCCACCATGTCCCTCCAACAGCACGTTAGGATTATGGGAACTACAATGAAAGATGATATTTTGGTGAAGACACAGTCAAACCACATCAACACTTGTTTAAAATCCTATCTAGGCCAGAAGCCAAATAGCCTGCTGGGGGTGGGAGCCAGAGATTTGGCTGAGAACGTGGCAGGGGGTGAAGTCTCTGCTACCTTCCTCCCCATTGTCCCTTAACGACGCAGGAACAAATGTAGCAAAACCACCATTTATGGGAATTATAAGACATCGACTAGTCCATGTATATTCTAACTCAAAGAGCAGCTGACAAATGCCACGAAGTTTAGACCAAACCAAAGGAGGATGCCGAGAGCAGAAAGAAACATCCAATGCACTCACAGAGTGAAAGGCCAGTGCTGGTGTTTTCTTCAGAACAGAGAGAATTAGAAGCTTCTCTGGCTGTAAAAGTGTCTCCAACCATGTGGTTCTGTTGCCTGAGTTTCAGGTGAGTGGGACCCAGAGAGAAAACCTCACTGCTGCTGTGTCCCCATGGAGCAGTCCAGAGGAGGGGTGGGGCAGAGAGCGGCCTCTGGGAAACATTGGAGCTTAACAATATTGGTGCAGAAGAGTTCAATAAAGCAAAACCATAACCAGAAAGCAAGCATAACATGAGCCCTCCCTGTGGACGACGCAGCCACCTGTGGAAAGCACGTACGCGCTGCTGCTGGAGCTCCCGGCTGACTCATCTGAACTGCATGGAAGCCACCCGCAAATCTCCACACCTGCCCGCTCCTGAGAAAACAGCAGAGCCTGTGCTGCACGCCTCTACCACAGGAAACAATAACTAGAAAGCAACAAAACAAAAATCAAAGGAAAGTGATTTTAAAACTTCAGACAGGTACAAATTTACATTAGAAGAAAGATCACACTATGATTGCTTGGTATGGTTCTTCAAAATTGGTCCTTAAGGAAAAGTTCTGCAATCAGAGATGTGGAGGCGAGATCTGAGAAAACCAAACAGTCAAAAAGGGAAATTATGAAAAAAATCAATGTAATTAGAAACTGATAGATCTGGAGAAAGACAGTCCAGTGTACACTTAATCGATGTTCTGGAAGAACATAGCCAGATAACCATACCAGAAAAAGTAACGAACTTAGACTTCAAGATAAAGGGCCCTTCTGGGAACCAGGCAGACAAAATCCCAGCACCCCAGTCATTCCTGTACCAAAGGGATAATCGCACTTGTACCAAACTTTTCTATAAAGGAAGAGTAACAGTTGAGCTTTGATCACCAGGCTTTTAGAAAAAGAAACGTGAGTCAGTAGGTTTGCACCTGACTGATTTGTCATTTAAGAAACAAAAGCAGAGAAGACAGTCTCAAACCTCAAGAATTACACGAAGCAACTAAGAAAGCCTCTTGAAAAATCATCATTTAACAAAGTAACCAGCAAATCAGGAGAGCTAAGATGGCGAGAGATTGAGAAATCACGCAGGGGCCTGGGGCTGATTCCCTCACACACAGATGGCAGCTGAGCACCTGTGTGATTGCGGCCGGTAGCTGAACACACTCGCTACAAAGCAGAGCCGTAAAATACAGACAAATGGGTGATGGTGTAAAGGAGAAAACAAAACGTGATGAAATGTGTTCGCGTGCCAATTTTGCCATTTGTCAGGTAGAATTTTTATACATACATCTAAAATTCATGAATAAAAATTTAGAGAATATTATTTAAGTTTGCCAGGCAACAAAGATGATATACAAAGTCAGAACCACCGGAGAAGAAAGGCTGTGAGGGTGTCGTGTGTCCACTTAGTCTCACACTCTGGAAAGTCGAAAGTCTGCTTGAAGACGATGGACCACGAGCTGCTGGCTTCAGGGTATTCTCGTCTCTCCTAGGGGATGGGGGAGGGAGCAGAGGAGGATGGCCTGGGGGATAGAGGAATTCCCATTAAACACGGACACCGCACGGACTACCATTCTGTCAACTTCATCGAACGTTGGTCTAGAGGTTTTGTTGCAATTAGAACACAGAAAGAAATAAGGTCTAATTAAGGAGGAGGCAAAATTATTACTATTGAGTATGATATGGTTTTCTATAAGAAAACTTAGAAGAATCCATTGAGAAAGAATAGAATCAATTGGCTGGCTGGTAAATATGTATATACTCAGCTGACCCGTTAACAATACGGAATTTAAGGGCACTGATCCCTGAGCAGTGAAAACTCTGCATATAACTTTGATTCTCCAGAACATAACTGCTAATAGCCTGCTGTGGACTGGAAGCCTTACTAATAACATAAACAGTTGATTAATGCATACTGTGTCTGTCATGTGTCATAGACTGTATTCTTAAAATAAAGTAAGATAAAGTAAAATGCTATTAGGAAATCACAAGGAAGGGAAAGTACACCATTCACTAAGCAGAAATTGACCGTCATAAAGGTCTTCATCCTTGTGTGCAGGTTGGGTTGGCTGAGCAGTAGGAAGAGGAGGAAGAGTTGGTCTTGCTGTCCCTGGTGGCAGAGGTGGAGGAGGCAGAGGAGGTGGACCAGGATGCAGCAGGGGCAGGCTCCCTCAATGCAACTTCCACTGAAAAAACGCTGTGTTTGAGTGCATCTGCATAGGTCAAATCTATGTTGTTCAGCAGTCAACGTGTGAACTGCAACCGGATGCAAATATGTGAACCACAACCAAATAGAAAAAACAATGAGAAGACCAATTTTTAACGGCAAATATATATATAAAAATAGAAATTAGAAAGATATTGTGCCTAGAGATAAGATTAATGAAAAATATTTCATATCTATACAAAAACATTTGACCTTCTCACGCAATCCGAGGTGTATCCTAATCTCTCTTTCATGCCCATCTCTCTCTGAAGTTTTATTGGATCCATTTTGGGAGTTCACTATATTTTTACTCAATGATGTCTAATCTGATTTTTAATACATTAGGCTTTGAAATTTAAATGTTATGCTTTTCTTTCCTAGACTTTGAATTTGGTTCATTTCCAACTTTGTTTGCACATTTTTAGACAGTTGCTCTTGGTCCATCTGGAGCCTGTTCTTTCATTATTTAAAATCCTTCAGCCTCAGGCTCTTCACAGTCGCTGAGGGCTTCTGTGGCTGGAACCACCACGGCTCGGATTCTGCCGATGTGCTGCACTGAACCTTTCTCCTTTTGCGTCTCGTGATTTGGGATGGTTACTTCGTTTTTCCTGAAAGCTTATTTGTGGAATTTATTTGAGCTCAGATTTAACTCAAGTTTGCTTAACAGTAGATTGATTTTTGCCACTCTCCTGTATATTTAGGTGAAATAAGTTCAGGGCCACTTTAGGAAAAATTCTCCATTAAACTTCTTCTATGATTTGCCTCTGTAAATGCACCTGAATTCCACACTGGGGCTAGAAACCCCGGAGGAAATTATTTTCCAGAACCCTGATGCAAAGATTTGAATAAGGCAGGTTTCTTCACCATAGTTTGGAGTTAAAGGTGTTTTTTGTTTCTATTTATTTTTAATCCCAGGGCATTGTCCCTGAGGGTCCAGGCTTTGAGAAGCAGGTTTGATCTGAGTAGATGCTGACATTCACTGCTGGTGCCTGCAATCCCCGGACCTGAAAATGGCATTTTGTTTTCTCTCTGCTGAGGTTGATGTCAGGGCTGTCTTTACTTCTTTGAGTTCTGGTTTTAATTTACTTTTTTGTGTGTGTGTGTTCTGAAGCAACGTGCCAATTGATGACTGTGTTTAGAGATGCCATAAAGGCGTCTGCATCTGTTACTGCCACAGTTTGCAGTGCAAGGCTTCAGGCTGCTGGACCCACCTGCAGCCCAAAGTGAAGACCATGAGTAGGTTTTAATCCTTTGGTTTGCAGTCCCAACTGTTAATAAAATACAATAAGTCTCTGAGCAATATTTCTCTGTTCCTGTTAGTCACCCAGATAGAGCTTATGTGAATTAAATGATCTGATCAATTCTAGGCAGTTTGTTTTAATAAGAGGACTGTGAGGTCACTGAGGGAGATGTGTCCAGTTGTGACATTTGTCAGAATCAAGCTAGACATGCTTACGTCAAAACCCTGAAGAAATGGAGCCAGGGCTGGCCGTGAAGGGAGGGTCTCACACATGAATGCCTGACAACAAGAACTGCCACAAAAGACTGCAAGAAACCACAGCCGTGCACAAAGGCCACCACAACCTTACACAAAAACATTTCTGTGAGGTCGTCTGCCAGCAACTGCTTGTGCAGCTTGGACTGGGGCCACCCTTGTTATTGATCCTCGTAGCCAAGAGTAATAAATCATGTCAAAACAATCATGTGGTCCTCATCTCCCTTCAAATACTTTGTCATCCTTGGCCCCTCCGAGTTCGTGCAGGTCACCGTGGCACTCGGGTTCCCACTGCAATGCCCATTCCCGAATAAAAGCTATTCTCATTTGGAGGCCCCTTCTCTGTTTGTTATTTAGGTGGACAAAATCCAGGAGAGAAGACAGGCAGAACAGAGGGTGTCCTGGGCCCTCAGGGCTTTGGACCAGTGGTGTCTAATGCAGAGTTGGTGGGCTGGAGCCTGGAGGTCATTCGCCAAAATCCAGAGGGGAAGAGGCTGCGGACAGACAGAGAGGAACAAATAGGCTGATGTAGGGCCATCGGGAATGAGAGTTTTCCTTTCCAGAGCTTTGTCTCAAAGAAAAAACAACCTACTCACTAATTAAGGAATGGCGAGTGTTTTTCATACCTTGTCTAAGCACGTGATTTACTGACTTTAGTCACGTAGATCGCTAAGTGCCGCACTGAAGAAAACTCGTCATTCTTTAGCACTCATAGTTGGCATGAAAAATAAAAAAAACAAACCTATTTGTCTGTAATAAAATAAATTTTATGACATTCGCAATGATGAACTTTCCCTGCAATCTGCAGAACCTCCCACCTGCCTGCCCTCCTCTCCCCGGCATTGGGGGATGAGCCTCCCCGGCCCGGCTCTGCCTCCAGCCTGCTTCCTGCAGGGACTCAGGAAACGCCTTCTCTCCCTGACACCCGCTCTCCTGTGGGAAACTGCCCTTCACCTCCACTCTGCATTCTTCAAACATCAAACTCTTCATCAGGCTTAGAATTATTTCTTTTCAACTTTCCTCCTATGTTAAAAAATGTTATCAGTGTAAGAAAAATTACAAAGTTAAAAAATTTTTCAAAGGTACAAATAAAAGAGGATTCTCAGAATATGTAATTTTGATGAGTTTAATAAATACGTAGGAGGTGCATTCCTTGGCCAGCCCACGAATTCACGGTTCAGAGTCTTGGCCAGTTCCCGGGTCAGCATTTGTGACAACTGCCCGGCGTTACTCTGCAGCAGATGGTCCAGTGACCTTGTGTTGAGAATTATTGTCCTAAGGTTCTAACATGAATATTTTTGTTTCAACTTTAAAAAAGGTTCTTTCCTTCGATTTCATATTTTATCTATTGAAGCTGCATCTCTAAAAACAAACATTTTGGTTGTGCCTATTTTTGGCCTGTCGTATGTGTGTGTATAAATTGAATCATACACTAACTACATCCCATTCTCTAACTTCTTTCACTCCGTGTCCTTGTGAAAGGCATTGAACTCCCTGAAGCTCTTCTGTAAAAAGTTTTGGTCAAATTTCCTCCTCAGCTGCAGTGAATTGAAGGGCTTATGTGTTTGATAATAGAGATTTCTTGAACTACTTGCAATTTTCACACTAAGGCTCTCCTTGGTTCTATGTGTTTCTTGATATTTCAGATTGAGATAAATAAACGTTTGACAAAGCTTGGTTGGTTGATCTTGCCATAGTTATCTGATGTGGTATCTTTAATTTTGTTATTTTCCGGTAGAATATAACAACAATCTAGGTTTTGAGTTACTTGCTTATTTAATTCTGGTTTATTGAAATGTTCTTATAAGATTGATTTTCAGATGGAATTTTAACAATATTTTAATAATAAACAACTATTAATAATGTATCTGAGTTTATCATTATGTGAATGCATATTTATACATGTTATAATTTGTTAAGACTAATGAGATGAAAATACCACAATGATTATATGAATTCACAGATATCTGGTGATCTATGTATATTTTCATGTTTATTTATTAAATGCTCTTCCTTTCCTGTTTCAATTATAGACTCTCCCCTCAAGTGTAGTTTGGGTATTAATAAACCCAGAACTTATTGTGGAGGAAAGTAAATCCTTTGACACTGGAATGCTGGAAGCTGTTTTGGCAAATGCAGACCATCATTACAGAGCATTTTCCAGGTGCTCCTGAAGATACGCTCCCGTAGGGACCTCAGGGAGTTGGAAAATCACAGTTTTCTTTCAAATGGCTTCATGCGTTTTCTTTCATGTTTAACGGAATGTGCTCTTTTGTTTTTCTTTTTAATCGTATGAGGAAAAAGGAGTTTGGATTCTAACATTTTAATGAATGAGTGATTTTTTAGAAACTAAAGACTTCAATGCCCAGAATTGTCCCCTGAAATGTGTACAAACCACTTCCAAAGGTAGTAAAAGCAATAATGAAAAATTCCCCAGTTTATGGTCTCAAAGAAAGGGTCATGGCAGTTTGTTTACAACCAACCCAATTAAAATGAGAAAGCAATGTGAAGTTATTTCCTCATGTAAATTACATGAAATCCCAGCGACACAGCTGTTCTGCAATGGGAGAGTGGGGATTTCTGCAGCATCGAAGGCTCTTTTGTATTTAAGGTGTCTTCCAGCTCTATCTTCTCATTTCAAATCCTCCTGCTGGCCCTGTGAACAAGGCTTTATGGAAATATGAGACAAGGTTCCAATAAAATCAAAATGCATATCAACCTTTACTCATTTACTATTCCAAAAGTACATTAATATAGTTTCTTTTTCTTTATTTACCTGAAATAAAATTTCTATTTATTTGACAGGATAACGACTAATCATTTCTCTTAGGTAAAATCACTTAAATATTATATAATTTACTGGAAAGTTATGGCATACCACAAACAAAATGAAATATTTCTATTCTACAAAACAGAGTATGTTTCAAAACCGTATATGAGAAGTATTTTGTGCTAGGCCATGACATGAGAGGGAGACCTTTGCTACAGATTCCAGAGGCTGAGTTTCCTATAACAACTGTCACAGCGGAACAAGTCACTGAATGTCAGTTGGGCACAGTTTTTGTCAATAAAAGTTGAAATTTATCTATGTTATCTCTATATTCTCGTCCAAGACTCTGATTATAAGTTAATGTGAGCATGGAGCCAATCATGTACAATTTTTTTTTCTTATTTGCAAATTTTTGTCTAACTTTGCATGAAAAATAGCTTGGTCATGGAAATGCCCTGGCAGTGATGAGGAAAGGTGTCTGTCTTCACCGGTTCCTCTACTTTCTGTTCCTTCCCTTCACTCTCCTCCCCAGGTCTGCCCTGAGCTCCCAGATGCTGGTATGTGTCCCCCTTCCCTCCTCAGGCCACACACCTTTCACTGCCATCTCCCAGGCATGTCCTTCACCAGCAGCCGCTCCTGAGAGAGGCCTGACGCTTGGGGGCCCATGGGGCAATTCTTCTCTGCCCGAGACTGATATTTTATTTTCATATTCCTTATGGTGTCGTGATTCACTAGCAGATCTCAGAAGTGAAGTTAGGCCTTTTGGCCAGCATTTGAGCTGCTGGAGAGGCTGGAGGGGCAGGTCTGGGCCACTGAAGTCTGTATTTCCTGGGTCAGTACCTGGCCAGCACCTCAGCCCCCCAGGAAGCCTCCTCATCAGGCAGACAGGGAGCTAATTCCCCGGCCATTTTGCTTCTGTGGAACCCCAGGAGCAGGAAAATGGGGGCCATGATCTTGCTTCAGAGCCTCACAGAGGCTGCCTGTCTCCTAGAAGCACGCCCCATGAACACACCTGTGCTTATTCTAGGCGGATGCCGTGTGTTTATTTTTACACACCTGCTTAACTGTCAGCACATTTGTGAGTGGCTGAAAGAAGATTGTATTGGTTGGCAGTGTCTAGACTGGTGGTGCTCAGATATCACACAGAACCGGACACTCAGTGAAGATTACTCAGGGAATTCCGTGTATGCGCAGGGAAGCAGGTTCGCCTGCTCAATCCAGAGAACGCGCGTGCCGCTAGGCTTCCGTTCCTGCCTGGGCGTTTCTCCTGGCTCAGCAGGTCTCAGAACCCCCACCTGGCAGCGGCCATAGGGAAGCAGGGGCTGTAGAACTAACTCCTGCATCTGGTGTTGGCCACAGTGAGAAGTGCCTCGCTGGCACTGAATCCATTCCTAGCACGGGAATGTGGGGTCTATAATCATGATACACCCCTCTCTAATTTCACAACTATTCCCAACTCCCATTGGGTCCTGATTCATCTAAGTCTTAAAGTAGAGTTTATTTTTATATGAAAGCCTCAAAGGTGCAGGGCAGTGTCTGTCCTCAGGCCTCCTGGCCCTTCTCAGAGAGGCGGCATTGCCGTAGGTCCTCACACATAGGGGCTGAAGAACGAATGAGAAGCAGTTGGCTGTGTGGATGCCGGGGACTCTGCCCATTTGACAAACCTGGACTCTGCTTATTTTTCTTAGCCGCCTGTATGCTCAGTAAAGAATTAAATCTGTCTCATAACAATTCTAATTATGACATAAGGCAGAAAAAGGTCACACGATTCGGAAATCAGGGTTTCCAGGTGCATAAGCCTCCACTGGGCTCAGAGGCTGTTTTATGCCCTGGCTGCATCCAGGTCTGGGGTTCTACAGAAGGCTGTTTGAGAATATTTGAGGAAGCATATAGCCAGGAAATTTATTTAAAATAAAGAATATGACACTTGTGTTACATATGATAAAAATTATAACACTTAAGGTCATTCTGTAAAAAGCGTCCTGACTTTAGAAGTTTTCTGCAAATAAACATATTTTTAAAACGAGGTCCCACCACAGCAAATGCACAAGGTGGGCCTGTCAGGCTGCATCCCTGTCCCCAGGATGCCAAGAGACATTTTCATCAATCCTGAAGTTTCCATATTTTAAAGCAACTGTTTCAATCATTCTCTTGAAGGCTGGCAATAAGTGAGACACCTGTTTTCTAGTTCAGGTTTAAAAATAGCCTGAATAACTGGTGTTTGCCAAGGATTTCACAGATTTCCTGCTGTTTCAGTCCAGCCACACATTTCCCTTGAGAAGTAGACACAAAATGACTGTGTCCATTTCAGTCCTGGAAGAAACGACGCCTTCCACTCATCAGAGGGATGGGAATCTCGTGACGCTCGGGCCTTCCAACACCCCGATCTTCCACCATGGAGGTCATCTCTGATGACTGCAGCCTCTGGATCTTGATTCCTCATCTTTTAGGGGGGACCTGAGGACTTCTAAGGAAATGTCTCACCCGCGAGGAATTTTCAGCCTCCTTCGCGTTCCTAAGGTCTGTGCATGTGACTGTCAGCAGCTTCATCTTTCTTCACTGTCAACCAGCACTTTAGTGTGTTGCTGTTTTACCGTGTCTTATCTATTCTTTTGGCAACGAAATTCTTTTTTTTTTTTTTTTTTTTTTGCATGTTATTGGATCCCTAACTCACACTACAAACAAAAGCCTACGTTTTAGATGAAATGTTTTAACATTTTGAATAAAATCTCGGACACTATTCAGAACCACCCATGACATCAGATGTCCTGGCTGCCCAGCTCCCTTCAGGACGTGCCCTTCACACATTTCGTCAATCCTCAAAACAGTCCCGCAGAGCGATCCTGGTATTATTTCATCCTAGAAAAACTGACTCTGACACGTAGGAGGCTGCGTTTCAGATTCTCCCCCCACCCGGCCCTGGGAGGCTGCTCACAGCGGCTGCAGCCGTCAGGGAGAAAGCCCTCTCCCGCTTCTTCTCTTCCTGGGACGCACAGGCTCCTCTCGGGTCCTCGCGGGGCCTGGCCCCGCAGCCTCCCCCTGTCCACTCCTCCCGGCCTTCCACCTGCCCGGGAGAGCAGCTGTGGGGAGCGAGGAGGCCGCCCCCGGACCGGAGCTGACTCTGTGGCCCCAGCATTGGGCAGGGGGCCTCCGTCTGCTCAGCAGGGCCCCCACTCGGGACAGAGAACGCGCGTGTGAATGAAAGATAACTGCGTTTTCCTAAACTGTGTTAAGAGTAAAACGACGTTTTACACAAAGCACCCGGTCTGGAGGTTTGTGAGTGACACCCGTCCGGACGGCGCGTTACTCCGCGCAGTTTCTGTTTGGTCCCGCAGTGGCCGCAGGAAACCCTGCCCTGGGGTCTCAGCGGGTCTTGCAGGCGCACAAACCAAGCACTTTGTGCGGGCCGGGGCCTGTCCCGTGGCGCTCCCTTCTTGGGGAGAAAGGAAGGTCAGGAAGGGGGTGCCCAGGCCTGCTGCGCGCAGGGGCGCTTGTCCGAGTCCTCCCAGGCGTCCGCGGGCGGTGACTCCCCCCCACGCCGGGCACGGGGCAGGCATGGGGGAGACAGCGGGCGCGCGGTCCAGGCGGTCACGCCCTGCGCGCTGCGCATTCAGGGCCTCGTGCCTCTGAGAGGCGCGTCCCCGGGGCGCTCACCGCACCTCGGGCTGGGCCGCTCCACCGGGCTGGGGACGCAAAAACCAGGGCGAATAAGCCGTGAGGGGCAGGACGGGCTGGACGCGCCAGCGAGGGGTGGACGCCGAGCCCGGGGCGCAGGGCCCTCGGGGGCCCCGGAGACGCCGCGCAGGACCGAGGCCCGCGGGCGAGGCCGGCCCTGGTGGGGCTGGTCCTTCAGCTGCACCGGCCTGAGCCGGCGACCGCGCATCACGCGCTGCGAATAAACCGGGTGACGCCTCCCGGGGCAGCGCGGCTCTTCCCGGGCCCGGGGCTCCTGCGCGCCCCTCACACCCGGGCTCCTGCAGCCTCCCGGGGCTCCCTGCGCAGGGCCGAGCCGGGGGAGGGGTCTCAGGCGGCTGTGCGGGGCGCGCGCCCACCTCCCCGAAGACCCCCGGCGCCTTCTAGGGTTTAGCGGGGAGGGGAACCCGCGCGTCCGGCCCCGCCGCGGGGGCCTGCGCTGCTCGGCGTCAGCGACCGCGGATTCGACACCGGCTCTCGGCACCTTGGCTCGGAAATGGACAGTCACAGGCCATTTATAAAACTGACAAAAGTTCGGCGAATGCCAGGAATAACTGAGGATTTTCAGAAGAAAAACGGGAATATTTCTTGTGTAAATAATAGATAAAGAGTAAAAAAGAGTAAATGAGCGTAATCCAGCAGCAAGCCCCTTAGGGAGTCATAAAACCCGAAACGTCCCATTTGCGAAGCCAGATCCATTAGGCAGGAAGTTAGGGAGCCAGACGCTGTCCGCGGCCCTGCAGGGAGGAACTTACTGTGGGGCTGATGCCTCAGATGAGGAGCTGCGGAAGGAAGAAATGTCGGCGTTTCATCGTTGTGCATTAGCTCAGGGTGAGCAGGCTCTGTCCTGGTGGTTTCCTCACACCTGCCATCGCGCAGAAAGGCCGTGCCCGCGCCGGGGACGCTGCAGTCAGAGCCGCCCTGCAGGTGCAGGCTGGGCCGCGCGCGGAGCTGGGGCCTGGGAGAGGTCCCGGGACCCTGCGCCTTGGCCCGCCTGGAAGTCGGCATGCGCCGTGACCTCCCAAATTCTCAGGCTTTAACTCTGCCGCTTATTCCTATTTTACGGGGGTGACTTTTCTGTAAAGGTGAATATTGTATTGAAAAAAGTTCCTTTCTTAAGCCTCAGGTAGGATAGATTTAAAAACATATAAAGTTAAATCATCATGGTGGTGTAAGCCTTGCACCTTTCTATTATCTAAAGAAAGAAACTGGGGCAGTCGACACCCTCATCCTTACGGCAGGGGACCGTTGTAACGGTAACTGTCACCTGGTATTGCTAACTTTGAGCCTGGATTTCAGGGAACGTAGCCGCGGCCTCGGCACACAGGGGGCTTCGCAGGGGGGAGTTCAACGCGCTGTTCTCCCAGCTGAAGGCGGAACTCCTGTGCGGTGGCGTTTATTTTTCCCCTGATGATCATGAGTCTTCCCTGATAACCTGTGGCTGGAGTCCCCGGGTGCAGCAGGCGGGATGCGGCGCGGGCGGAGGCCCCGCGCTGGGGAGGACCGTGCAGCCCCCTCGGTGACGCTGAGCCCGTCTGGACGTTCGCCCGACACGCCACGCTCTGTTCTGCGGGTCCCATCTGCAATAACGTTTATTCCACAGGCGTTAAGGTCTCACAGCACAACTGGGCTGGCTGAGTTTTTAAGGTAAATTAACCAGAGCAAGACACGATCCTCATAAATGTTCCTTCTTGTTCAATCTGCTATCAATGCGCCCAATTTTGTAGTGACGCCTACCAAGATCTTCCCAAGTCTCAAAAATGGCTCACGCAAATGAGGTGTAAACTCATTTGGCTTCGTCCGGATTGTAAAAAATATGCCTTCACACCTCACCGTTTTCCACTTTTTAAATCCAGTAGTGTGCTTTGACAATCGGATGAGCTAATTTTTCTCCCTGTGCTTTCCTTTAAAAAATGTCCTTGGTAGGAAAGACACGTAAAATTACACTGCACATCTTTAAAATATTTTCATTACTGAAATGACTCAGCATTAGAGTTTGCTGGGGTGTACGTATGCATTTTAAGAATGACAGTGTTACTTTATTATTTACGTGTAACATGGGAAAATCCTTAGGGAACTTGAAAAATGGGCAATTAGGATAAATTTTTATTATATTAGTTGTTTTATGAACATGAGTGTTTCCTATGTGTTCAAAAGGGCTAGAATGTGGGCTTATTATAATCTTTTTTATAAATCAAATTTATAGCTGTCTTCAAATAAAAAGTTTATGGAACGATACAATTTATTGAGCACACACATTTCCTCTTTCAGCCTCTGATCCCAAACACATACCAGAAACAATCAAAGCTAAAAATAAATTAATGCCTGGGAAGTGCCAGAGGCGAGCAATGCCACATCTTTCTCAGGCTCCACAATCACAAAGACAAGCCCTTGCATTCAGACTGTCTGTCCACAAGAGGCCAATGGAAAATTATAAACACAAAGTTACATTTAAAACAAGCAGCACTTAAGAAATGTGCCCCAGGATGTCCACTTCCTCTGAGACAGAGCTGTCACATTCCTGGCAGGTCCTGCCCCTTAAACTGAAACACCTCAGACAACCACAAGCACTCACAGGAAGTCTCCCAAAGGGGAGAAGAAACGCAGGCAGCCTAGGGTCCTCAGAAGCTGAGGAAAAATAGAGTTGCCCCCACCCCCACCCCCACCCCCACCCCCCGGAGCACCCAACCACCCAGGACAGGTGAGTTCCTGGGTCTCCTGCAGCTCCCAATCCACTTAGAATAGGTGAGTCTCTGGCCTCCTGCTGCTCCCAATGCCCCGCTCCCCAAGGACAGGTGAGTCCCTGGTCCTCTGAAGCTCCCATCCATGCAGGACAGGTGAGTTTCTGCCCCTTATAGCTCCCATCCACACAGGACAGGTGAGTCCCTGGCCCCCTGAAACTCCCATCCACCCAGGACAGTTGAATGTCTGCCCCCCTTATAGCTCCCATCCCCCCAGGACAGATGAGTCCCTGGCCCCCTGAAGCTCCCAGCCACCCAGGACAGGTGAGTTTCTGCCCCTCTTGCAGCTCCCACCCGCCAGGACAGGTGAATCTCTGACCCCCTTGCTTGTTCTATCCAAAACAGATGAGTTCCCTGACTCCCTATTTGTTATCATAGATTCCAGACAGGAGCTGTAGAAGCTCTAACCAAACTACTAATGCTCAAGGTGCAAGAGCTTCAAGGAGAGCCTCCTCCCTTTGTCAAAGGATTGGGCCAAGGTTGCCTAACCACAGAAAGCAAAAGGCAGTATTTGTCCCACTTCAGAAAACATAAAGCACTGGTTTTAGAGGGTAGAAGAGAAAGCTGATTTTCTACTTCTCTCTTTGCCTCTGGTGGGGTGGAGTTGGGCAGAGTGGGGCCCGAGTCTGCATCCCCCCGAGCAGACGCAGAAGGCTCTGATGCCTCACTGGGTCTGCACTGCGGCATCGTGGGGGGCCTGGTCTCCCATCCCCTTTACAAGGAGGCAGCAGGGCACTGGTTCCTCCCCCAGGGTAGTGTCAGTGGGTCCATCCTCACCCAGCAACAGTGGCATCTAGAACTGTGATAAGTTATGTATGTATATTCTAAGGAAATTACACAGAGTTGTGTATTCAAAACACCGTAAATAATTAAAAATAGAATCCCATAAAGGGGCTCATGTCTCTAAAAGGAAGGTAAGAAAATAAAACATAGAAATGAGGAGAATAAAGGAAAAAACCCTGGAGGCAAACAATAAGTAGAGAATTAAGCCCTAAAATATCAATAAATACCCTTAATGTGAATGGTCTAAATACACCAATCAAAAGTGAGATTATCAGAGTGGATAAAAACATGTTTCAACAATATGCAGTCTATACGAAACTCACTTAAAATACAACAGTAGACTGAACGCAAAAGTATGGGAAAAGATCTACCTAATGTTAACTTTTTTAAAAAACAAAAGCAGAAAGGGTATGAACAGACACTTCTCAAAAGAAGACATTTATGCACCTAACAAACGTGAAAAAAAGCTCATCATCACTGGTCATTAGAGAAGTGCAAATCAAATTGATATACTTAATTCTGCTACTTATCTCACGCCAGATAGAATGGCCATCATTAAAAAATCAGGAGACAACAGATGCTGGAGAGGATGTGGAGAAAGAGGAACACCTTTACACTGTTGGTGGGAGTGTAAATTAGTTCAACCATTGTGGAAGACAGTGTGGCGATTCCTCAAGGACCTAGAACTAGAAATACCATTTGACCCAGCAATTCCATTACTGGGCATATAACCAAAGGATTATAAATCATTATATTATAAAGACACACACACATGTGTATGTTTATTGCAGCACTGTTCACAATAACAAAGACTTGGAAGCAACCCAAATTCCCATCAAAAATAGACTGGATAAAGAAAATGTGGCACATATACACCATGGAACACTATGCAGCCATAAAAAAAGGATGAGTTCATGTCCTTTGCAGGGACATGGATACAGCTGGAAACCATCATTCTCAGCAAACCGACACAAGAACAGAAAACCAAACACCGCATGTTCTCACTCGTAAGTGGGTGCTGAACAATGAAAACACATGGACACAGGGAGGGGAACATCACACACTGGGGCCTGTTTTGGGGGTGGGGAGCTAGGGGAGGGATAGCAGGGGGTGGGGAGATTGGGGAGGGATAGCATTAGGAGAAATACCTGACACAGATGATGGGGTGATGGATGCAGCAAACCACCATGGCACGTGTATACCTATGTAACAAACCTGCATGTTTTGCATATGTACCCCAGAACTTAAAGTATAATAATAATTTAAAAAGCAGAAGTGGCTAAATTAATATAAGGTATACTTTAGAGCAAAGAAAATTACTAGAGACAAAGAAGAACACTACATTATTATAAAATTATCAGTCCACCTGTAAGATATACACAACAAACATGCGAGCACCAAGCAATAGAACTTCAAAATGCATAAAGCAAAAACTGATAGAGCTGCTCCTGTTTAATGGATATAGAATTTTACTTTTGCTAGATGGAAAAGTTCTGGAGATCTGTTGCATAACAATCGAAATACACTTAATATGACTGAGTTATACTCTTGAAATGGTAGAGATGATTAATTTTAGTTTATTTTTTTTTTAACCACAATTAAAGAGCTATAAAGCTGAGCAAAGAAACTGTCATATCCACGATTATAGTTGAGGCTTTCAACATTCCACTCTCAGCAGTGATAGAACTATTCAACAGAAAATTGGTAAGGAGATTGAAGAAACGAATACCATTCCGTTGTTCAACAGAATTTTTTTGTCATGATATAGAACCTTTGTATTAGGCCATTCTCACATTGCTGTAAGAAATACCTGAGACTGAGTCATTTGCAAAGAAGTGAGGTTGAACTGGCTCACCGTTCCTCTAGCCTGCGTACTGCTAGTATCAATGTGGCTTCTGGGGAGGCCTCAGGAAACTTAGAATCACGGAGACTGTGATGGTTCATGTGATTGAATTGAAGGATGCAAAGTATTGATCCTGGGTGTGTCTGTGAGGGTGTTGCCAAAGGAGATTAATATTTGAGTCAGTGGGCTGGGAAAGGCAGACCCACCCTTATCTGGGTGGGCACCATTTAATCAGCTGCCAGCAAGGCCAGAATATAAAGCAGGCAGATAAACGTGAAAAGGCTAGACTGGCTTAGCCTCCCAGCTTACATCTTTCTCCTGTGCTGAATGCTTCCTGCCCTCGAACATCAGACTCCAAGTTCTGCAGCTTTGGGACTCAGACTGGCTTTCTTGCTCCTCAGCTTGCAGATGGCCTTTTGTGGGACCTTGTGATTCTGTGAGTTTGATATTCCCCAATAAACTCATATATATATTTGTATATATAAATATATAAGTTTATTAAACTCACATATATTTACATATATAAATTTATGTTTATTAGTTTATTAATATTTATCAATTATTAAATATATCATATATATATATATTCTTATACATATCCTATTAGTCCTGTCCCTCTACAGAACCCCGACTAATACCAGGAAGGTGGAGGCTGAGCTGACACTTCACATAGCCAGAGAAAGATGAAGAGAGATAGGGAGCGGGGAGGTGCCACACACTTTTAAACAATCAGATCTCCTGAAAACTCACTATTACCAGAACAGTACCAAGGGGATGAGGCTAAACCATTCATGAGAAACCGCCCCTATGATCCAATCACCTCCCACCGGGCCCCACCTCCAACACTGGGGACTACGATGAAATATGAGATTTGGGTGGGGATACAGATCCAAACCACATCAACCTGCTACTCAACAACAGAAGAATACACGTTTGTCACGTGCTCATGAAAACATAAACCATGATAGTCCACATCCTGTGAGAATTGAAATTACATTATTTGACTAATATGGAATGAAACTATAAGTCAATACTAGAAACACAATTGGAAGCTCTCTAAACAATTGAAAATTAAACAACATACTTAAATATAATCTATGGGTCAAAGAGAAAATCTCAAAGGAAGTAAAAATTCAAATAAAACATTTCAAAATTGGTGATATGCAGGTAAATCAGTTCTGAGAGGGAGATGTATAGCAGTAAATTTTTGCTTTAGAAAGTTGGGAAGGTTTTTAATCAATAATCTAAGTTCTTACCTAAAACAAACAGGAAAGAAGAGCAAAATAAACCCAAAGCAAGCAATAGGTAGGAAAAAAGATAAGAATAAAAAACTATGAATTGAATATAGGAAAATGGAGGAATCAGTGAAACAAAAGCCGACGAAAATTGCCAGTAAAACTGATAAACCTTTAGTAAGTAAAGACTTTTTTAAAAGATCCAGCTCACCAATATCATGAGGAAAGTGAGATACCAGTAAATGTACTGCAGCTGTTAAAGGAATCATAAGGAATATTAAAAACATACAGAAACTCAACAACTGAAATAAAGTGGGCTCATTCCTTGAAAAACAAAAACTACTGCCCTTCACGCCAGGTGAAATAGAAAGTCCAAATAGCTTTCAACTCTTAAATTTAATTTGTACTTAACAACTCCCACCCAAAAATCTTCAGACCTAGATGGAGTCCTTGAAAAACACTAGTACATATTTAAAGAAGAATTAATGTAAATTTTTTATTATCTCTTTCAGAATGTAAAAGAAGCACATTTTCTAATTCTTCTTATGAGCCTCACTTATGAAAATTACAGTCTGATATCACTCATGAACTTAGATGCAAAGTTCCTACACAAAATATTAGCAAAGCAAATCTGCCCATGCATAAAATTACTACACACTGCAATCACATCGTACATTTCCCAGGTATGCAAGGCTGGTTCAACACTCAAAAATCAATCCAGGTAATCCACCATATAAACAGACTGAAGAAGAAAATATGTGGCCATATGGAGTAATTTAGAGAAAGCATTTGACAAATCCCAACACCCATTCATTATAGAATCTCTCCAGCAAGGAAGAACCCTCAGGTTGGTGAAGAGCATGTGAGAAATCCAGGGCTGGCATCACATCTGATCATGAGAACCCAATGTATCCCCTCCAAGACCAGGATCGTGGCACAGCCATTGGTTCCCACCCCTATCCACATCTTGTTGGAAGCCCTGGCCTCTGCAATAAGTCAAGAAAAAGAAATAAAAACGCACAGATTGGAAAGTGTCATGAGCTGAGTTATGTCGCCTCAAAATTCATATTTTAATCCTACCTCGGTACCTCAGCATGTAACTGTATTTGAGGATGGGGCTTGTCAGAGGTACAGTGCCCTCCCTCCACCCCGCATGCACAGGGGAGGGCTGTGTTCCAACACTCCTCACGGAGGCCTGGAACCACAGACGGAGCCACACCCTACATACGCTGCCATTTTTCCTTTTGAGCCGTGTTGGCTACTACGTGACTCCTGGGAGGGAGGTGTATACCATGTGGACATGCCAGACAAAGACACAGTTCATATCCCAGGAGGAATAGAGAGGGACTGAAGGAGATTTCATCACGCTGCTCAGAACAATGCACAACCTAAAGCTTAGGAACTGTTTATTCTGGAATTGTTCATTTAATATTTTCAGACCATAGTTGGCCACAGGTAAATGAATCCTTAGAAAGCAAAACTGAAAATAAGGGAGGCCTTACTGCAGTAAGTAATTTAGACAGAGGTCATCAACGTGGGCACTAATCCAGTGGGACTGGTGTCCTTATGTGAAGGGGTTAGGGCACAGGCAGACACGGAGGAAGAATCGTGTAAGGGGAAGACGGGGTCACAAGCCGAGGGGCAGGTCCTGAAACGGGTCCTTCCCTTGCAGCCCGCAGCAGGAACCACACCTGCTGAGGCCTTGAGCTCGGACCTCCAACCAGAAAATAAATTTCTGTTGTTTAAGTAACCTAGAATGCAGTACTTGCTTAAGGCAGCCCCAGCAAACTAATGCAGAGAGGAAAAGTTGAAACAGTTTCTACTTGCAGATGCCGTGACTGTCTATGTATGAAATCCCTAAGAATCTACAGAAATCCTGCTAGAACCCATAAGGGATTTTGGTAAGGTCACAGATACAAGTCCAACACACTGAAGTCAACATGTTTCTATATAGTAATTGTGAACATGTGGAAGTGACATTGAAAATACAGTGACATTCACAATCACTACAAAAATGTATACTTGGTGTAAATTTAATAAAACACGCACAATATCTGCATGCTGAATTACAAACTCCTGCTGAAAGAAATCAATGACCTAAATAAATGGAAAACATGCTGTTTATGAATAGGAAATTTCAATAGCATAAATGTTGGGGGAAATGGCAACGGAGGAGGGGCTTACGGAGCACCTGCATAAAATGGTGACAAGTACTGAGAACATTAAACTGCAGCAAACTGTTTTGAAAACAGTCAGTCACTAGCTGAGCAAAGACTGTCTCTAATCAGCCTTATGTATATGTTTTTACCACACTTACATACAATTTTCTTTTACTTTCTGAGAATGGGCTTAACATTTTTACTTTTTAACTTAACTAATATTATTTAATTTGGTTTAAAGCTTTCCTTTAAAGGGTGTTCTTTTTCATGCTTAACTTTTAATTGCTTTTTAACTAATTTGTGGGCCTTCTTTTATAGCTGATTGAAATTTATTATCTAAATTTACAAAATTAAGGATAAATAAGGCTTGTGCAGTAGTGTTGCCTTTTAAGATATTAAGCAGGTTTTGCAGCTTATCAGTTAATTAGGAACTTCTTTTTTACTGAGGAGCAAAGTTATATGGCTTGCTTTTAATTGCTCCTTGCTAATTCATGGGCTGGCTGTAATTTCTCTTCCATCAGAGATTACTGCTTTACTGAAATCAGATTTTAAAAGAGCCACGTTTAAAGGTCTTACAACTCCTTAAGTTTCTCTTAAGTTTTAGCAGAGAATTACAATTTTGGATGTTACTTGTTTACAAAGAACACACAAAATTTCACTGCAGGACACCTGCGGAGAGAAGCGAGCGGGTATCTGGGCCTGGTCCCGCCAGCTGCTGCCTGCAGCTTTCCGCTTGCGTTTTGCTTGTGCGGCTCGCTACCTGGCCTGGGCAGTGTTCACGGCCTTGGGCTGAGCCTGTCGCTTGAACACCGCTGCTGGAGCAGCAAGTTTCTCTTTTGCAACGGCCTCCGATTCCTCTAACAAAGGAATGTCAGGTGGATCTGGCCACTCTGATAAAATACTGAGGAGGGGCTAACAGACTCCTTCTTTTCCTCATTTATTTTTTTTAACTGGATTATCTTTTATTTCCTCAGCCCAGTTATAGTCTCCTTCTTCCCCAGTTCCTTCTTTATAACGCAATGAAAGACAAAGAAAGCCACAGAAGAACGGAGTGAGAAAGCCCAGATGTGCTGAAAGCAACGGACAGAGCACGCGGCTAGTATGAGCTTTGACACGCCTTTGCCTTAAGAGGTGTTTCACTAAATGTAAGTGACATACTACACCCTTTAAAGGAAAGCTTTAAACCAAATTAAATAACATTAGTTAAGTTAAAAAGTAAAAATGTTAAGCCCATTCTCAGAAAGTAAAAGAAAATTGTATGTAAGTGTGGTAAAAACATATACATAAGGCTGATTAGAGATGACAGTCTTTGCTCAGCTAGTGAGTGACTGTTTTCAAAAGTTTGCGCAGTTTATTGCTCCCCATGCTTGTCACCATTTCATGCAGGCGCTCTGTAAGCCCCTCCTCCATTGCCGTTTCCCCCAACACATAAATATGTCAATCTTCTTAGAATGTTTCTATATATTTAATGCAATTTCTGTCGAAATCCCAACAGGGTTTCTTGTACATATAGACAAGCTTATTCTACAATAATATGTAAGGGCATAGACCCTAAATTAACTGAAAGGATATTTTAAAGGAAGAGTAAAGTGAGGAAATCACTTTCTCAGATTTCAGGGCCTGCCACGTAGCTGCATTAATGAAGGTTGTACTATTGGCGCAGGACTGGCCACACACGTCAAAGGAACAGAATAGAGAAACCAGAAGTGACCACACAAATATGCTCAATGCTTTTCCACAAAGTGCAAAAGCCATGCACAGAGGAAAATTTGCCTTTACAACACATAGTGTCAAAAAAAACCCTAAATCTCATACTTTAAAAATTAACTCAAAATAAATCATAGACTCTTATGGAACAGGTAAGATTATAAAACTTTTAGAAAAAAATAGGAGGAAATCTTAAAGATCTAGGGGTAAATGAAGAGTTTAGATTTGACATGAGCAACACAACTCATAACAAAGAGAAATGAATAAATTACAATACAAATTGAAACATTTTTTTCTGCAAAAGCCCCTGTTAGGAGGATGAAAAATAAGCTGCAGACAAAGTGAATGCTTGCAAACCACACATCCAACAAAGGTCTCAAATCTGCAATAGAGAAAGATTGGCTGGGTGCGGTGGCTCATGCCTGTAATCCCAGCACACTGGGAGGCTAAGACAGGCCCATTACAAGGTCAGGAGATTGAGACCATCCTGGCCAACATGGTGAAACCCCGTCTCTACTAAAAATATAAAAATCAGCTGGGCATGGTAGCGCATGCCTGTAATCCCAGCTACTCCGGAGGATGAGGCAGGAGAATGGCTTGAACCAGGGAGCTAGAGGTTGCAGTGAGCTGAGATCACACCATTGCACTCCAGCCTGGTGACAGAGAAAAAAAAAAGGAAAAGAAAAGAAAAGAAAAGAAAAGAAAAGAAAAGAAAAGAAAAGAAAAGAAAAGAAAAAAGGCTCCCAACCCCAACAGAAAAGGTAACACAAATGTGTTAGAGAATGAGCCAAAAACGTGAACAGATATTTTATGAAACAGAACATGCAGATGGCAAATAAACACGTGCAGTGATGTTCAAGTCTATCAGCCACCAGGGAAACATGAAGAAAAAGAACCATAATGAATGAGATGCTGCTTCCCACCCATCTGAAGGCCCAAGAGAAGAGGGTGGCAATGGTCAGTCTGCAGAGGGTGCGGTGAACAGATGCCTTACCCATGGCGGGTACAACTCTCAGTGGGGCAGCCGCTCTGGAAGTAGATTGCCAGTTTCTTAGAACTACCATGGGACCCAGAATTGGCATTTATACCAGAGAAATGAAGCTGCATGTTCACATAGAACTGTACCTGAATAAATGCTTGTACAGGCTCGTTCTCCATAGCCCAGACTGGAAACAGCCCTCACATCCTTTAATGGGAGGATGGTTAAACTGTGGTGTAACTGCACCCTGGATTCCTCAGCAAACCAGGAACAGACTCCTAAGGCTGCAAAAGCCTAGGTGAATCTGCAGGGAATTGTCCTGAGTGAAAAAAGACAATCCCAAGAGTAACATACCATACCACTGCCTTGACATAACACTCTTGAAACAGATTATATACAGGTATACGTTATATGCATATATATAATATGTAATGCTATATAGCATTATAAAACAAAATTATTGAGCTGGAGTGAGATTAGTGGTTGCCAAAGGAGACACCTTTGTGGAGACGGAGCTTTTCTTAATTCTATTGATGTCATTATCTTTGTTGTGATTTTCTACTTTAATTTTGCAGGATGTAACTACTTGCAGAAACCAGTAAAGTGTCCACCAGGTATTTCTACATATAATAGCATGCAAATCTACAATGATCTTAACAGAAACATTTATTTATCAAAACATGCATCAAATTTAACTAGAAAAGAAGCTAAAACCCAAGGAAAGTGAATGCAACAAATAACAGGGCCTGACAATATCATGAATAACCTCGGAATTTTAATGGCTTTCAAGAAAGTTAAAGAGTAACAAATAGGGATTTCAAAATCATTGTAGGCAATTTAAGAGGTTTATCTTTGTTTTGTGACCAAATCCCACCAAAATGAAATAAAAAATGAAACCCACAATGAAGAGATGAGAGAGATGAAATGTAAACAGAAAACAGAGAAGGCAGGGAGATGGATGGAGGCATGATGGCAGATGAAACACTTCAGGCAGAGTGGAAAGCCGGGCTACGGGTGGGGAAGCTGGAATCAAGCATCTGCCCAAAGGCATCTCAAGAAAGGCCTGGGAGCAGCTCAGTGCACCCCAGAATGCAGCTAAGCCTGAAGACGGGAGTGCTGTTTGAGTGTGGAATGCTGGATCTCCAAGTGCGGCCCCCAGCTAGCCACAGGGCATCACCTGGGAGTCCTTAGAAACGCACCACATGGGCCCCACACTAAACCCCGAGTCAGAAACTCCAGAGGGTGCAGCCCGAAGCTTTGCCCGGGCTTCTGAAGCTCCCTCAAGTCTGGGACTTGCTGCTGTGTGAGAAAATGTTTGTGTCCCAGAGTTCCTTTTGCACCACAAAAGCCTAGCCACTAGCCCTGCCCACCTCAGCAGAAGTCCAGAGGCACAGAAGTGCTTCTCAAACTTCCACGAGCATTGAGATGCTTGTTAAAATGCAGCTTCCGATCTAACAGGTCTGTGAGCCTGGAGACAAGCATGGTTAATAAGCTCCCCGGGGACACCATTTCGTCTGTCTGAGGCTCACACTTCTCGTATCAAGGGTCAGGACAGTGGGTCACCTGGCGAGCTCCATGAACTGCCTGGGCCTGCATCCTACCCTGGAGGTTCCCCTTAATTAGCGTGGTGTGTGGCCCGAGTGCTGAGATTTTTAAGGCTCCTGTGTGATTTTAATGGACTGTGGAGGTTGTGGACTTTTGAAGGAGGCGGACTCCAGCACAGCTGAAGGTGAGCATTCCAAACTGAAAGTGGAGAACGAGGGAAAGTTTATAAACTGAAAAGTGAAACCCGCAGTCTCCTTTTCACACTCAGCCTCTAGGCAGAAGCTAATGTGATTACTCTCTGCAGGGTGAACTTGTCCAAATGAAAAGAAATACAGCACACAGTCCTTGCGTCCCAGCCTGGTCAGGCGATGTGCTCTATTTGTGCACAAATTGGTAAAGTAAAAGATTAACCAGGCAGTTAATTTTCAGTCTGAAATTGTATATGTTAGATATAATTGTTTCCACAAAATCCCCCCCCTAAATATCTGGGAATCAACTTAAGAAGCATGCAAGTTTCATGATTGTGCAAAATTATTAGCCTCAGAACATAAAAGTCAAGCCTATCTAAAGAGACAGTCTTACTAGGTAGAAGAAGTCACCATTTTAAAGCTGTCAATTCTTCCAAATTGCACTACTGAATCAATTAAATTGAAAACATAACATTTATTCACTAAAATTTTCAAATCTTTAGTAGGAGTTTTTAATGAAACTTGAGGAGCTGATTCTAAAATTTATGTGAAATATGCACAAGTGTAAACAATAACGTCTTCACATCAGTGAAAGGGTGCTCCCTGCTCCCAGGCGGGTGAGGAGGGCACTTTCTGGGGGACTGTCTCTGACCTCTCAGAGTGCTCTGGGTCTGTCTCTACACTGCATTGTCTCAAAGCCCATCGGCACCTGCAATGAGGGGAGGCAGCTCAAGGTGCCCACAGAGGAGCTCAGGTGAGGACGATGCTTCTGGAACTTTCTGCAATAAAAATAGTCATACAGTCAAGACAGGTGCAATGTGAGGGCCACCACCATCTCTCCCTGGAGACACTAATGTATAATCCTGAGTTTATGGAACTCATATACTGCTAGTACAAGGTATTATCCTTCAAATTATTTATCAGCATCAGGTCAATACAGTCTGATGACTCCAATGCCCTGATGAAGAGAGTCTTGCTGATGTTCTGCAGCGTTCTGAGACTGCCATTACTGAAGCTCCTGAATCGCTCCTGCTAATGTCTGCCTTCAGGACTCTATCTCACTATACGTCTTTTGCTGATTAACTCTGGTTATTTTTTTTTTTAAGTTAACATTTTCCGATCTTATTTTTCTGTTTTAGGTATCTCTTTGGTCTGATATTTTTGTTCCTGTTAAATTTATGCTATTATTTCTAAAACTCCAAGATATCAACCTTGAAGCTTCAGATCAGCTATGACAATCTAATGTTTCCCATAATGACTAGTTTTGTTGATTCTTAGTATTTTCACCTAAAAATTTAATGTAAGAAAATTATCTTGTAAAGAATAAAGAGCATAGCATATATTAAAAGCCAGCACAGTTCCCATAGCCAGTGGATACTCAAGGACTATATAGAATACATTTCCAAAACCAGATAATCAGTTTTTAAAAATTATCTTCATATGTTAATAAATTATGAGGTATCACAAACCACAAGAAGATAGCCCAGTCAGTCACATAAACATATCAGCATTCCTTTTAATCACTTGAAATCACTGAATATCTTGGGAACTAATAATGCTACATTATCTTCCTGTTTAATTCAGATAAATTAAGTTTCTTAAGGGTAAGAATTGCTGGCGAAGTGGCCAACACTAACTTCCAGGCCATTTCTCACAGCACCATTATGTATATTTTCTCTCAGGTGTGAATTATGGTTGGTTTATGTCCTGATATGGTTTGGCTCTGTGTCCCAGCCCAAATCTCGCGTTGAATTGTTATCCCCAGTGTTAGACGAGGGACCTGGTGGGAGGTGATTGGATCATGGGTGTGGACATCTCCGTTGCTGTTCTGCTGACAGTGAGTGAGTTCTCACAATATCTGGTTGTTTAAAAATGTGTATTACCTCCTGCTTCACTCTCTTCCTCCTGTCCCACCATGTGAGATGTTCCTGCTTCCCCTTTGCCTTCTGCCATGATTTTAAGTTTCCTGAGGCCTCTTCAGCCATGCTTCCTGTACAGCCTGTGGAACAGTGACTCAATTAAGCCTCTTTTCCTTCTAAATTACCCAGTCTCAGGTAGTACTTTATAGCGGTGCCAGAACAGACTAGTACAGGCCCAGACCTCATAATGCATGTCTATGTTGTAAAAAATAAACTGAGTTGATTATTAAGATGGTATAAAAATTGACTTGATGAAATTAGTTTGACGTCAAAATTCCGAAGTGTGTGACATGTTGCATCATTTGAAATTAGTGTAAAACATATATAATAAACTTTATGTTTTTCACATTTTCTAGCAGTTCAATTGAGTTATGCTACTTTTCCAGATTTGTATGATTTCCTTATTTGGTATTTGTAATTCTCTTTGTTTTATAATGTTCTCAAGTTAAACTAAATCTTATTCAATGGCATCTATCTATCCCACCAACAAAATCTTAAAACTAGAAGCAGCAATTTCAGGCAAAAAAATAGAAACAATGGTTGAATCTTCAATAGCAGAAGAGAGACTCCTGTCTCTTCTCTATTCCAACAGATGTCAGGAAGTTTCCTTTAGAGAGACTCAACCAGAGAGATTCCAAACAAATGCTCGGCATGGCTGAGGGCTGAGGCAATGTGCAGTGCACAGACCTTGGGAACAGGCAAAGTCCTGAATTCAGAATGCTAAGGTCATGGGTTCCTTTCCTATCCTCTGCATCTAGAAAGCTGTCAACCAGAGAGGTGGCCAACCTTACAGCCCCGGCCCCCCACACCCACACACAGCAACAGGAGAGTGAGGGTATCTGGAGGGGAAAGTTTCCCCAAAACATACTATCAGGGTTCCTCAAAAAAAGGTGGGTCCCACAGGAGCATCTGACCATATAGTGCACAAACCCCAGAGTGAGCTTCTGGTTATAATTTCCATAGCCTTACTCTTTAATATAATCACCAAGTATTAGAAAAATACCTCTAAAATAAACAAATCAACAGAAAAAAAATTTTCATGAGGTCCAGTGAGGCCAGAACAAGTTTTATGCCTTCTATCCATGCATTGGAGAGGCGGTGGAGTCATGTGAACGTGTCTTGGCAGAGGGAAAGCTCTTTCTTGGGTCAGGCACTGGAGCTGGTGTGGTCGTCTGCCCCATGTTCCAGAAGGACTCCTCACCTGCGTTAATGCCGGTCCCTGACCAGGAATGAGAAAGTCTCCGAGGTCTACGTTACAGAGACTAAAATCGAATCACAGTCACCCAGAGACACGCTTCCCACATGTGGCGGGGGGAAGAGATATTTATTCAAAACTCTCGTAACTTGATTTTTCATACAAATGGAAAAAGACATGGCCACTGTATCATTTTTATGGCCATGAAGATGCACAAGCTTTCTGGGAAGGGGCTCAATGTGCAAAGGCCCCGCAGACCATGGGCCCCACAGGCCACATCCAGTGTCCAGTGCATCAGGGCGAGAACGCAGGGCTGGGCAGCCTTTACTCTCTGTAACTGCTCGTTTCCTTGTTTTGTGGATAGAAGAGGTATTTGCAAGTTAAACAAAGCCACACGTGGGAGCATACTCGGAAGCGAACTGCGTGAACAATGTGTCTGGGAGAGTCTGCGTGAAGTATGCGTGCACAAGGCAGTGGCGGCTGGCGACGAGCCTGACTCAGCACCAGGCGCTTCATGGCGCGTGTCCCGTGGGTTCACAGTGCGAACCCGATGGGTAGTTTCCACTTGCGAGCACTCATTATGGTTTTAAAACATGAGTTTTCTATAATGCAGATATAAGATATTGAGCTCAATGTTATGGAGAACTAAAGGTGGGGAAAACAAGTCTCTGATTGGAGAGTTTTAAAGAACTAAATTTTTGTGGGTTTGAGAGTCTTTTAGAAGTGAAAAGCCCAGTGTAAATAGTCCTAGTAGTAGTAATAATAATAATAATAATAATAGTAATACAAGGAGGGACGATATTCCCAGAAGGAATTGACTAGAGCTCGTGGACATTCTTGTGCCTGCAGAATCTAATATTTGGACATTAGCTAACGATGCATAATAACAAAGAAAGTGCAAAGCTACCAACCGAAAATTTAGCACATTAATTTATTTTTCTAGATCTGTTGTTTTTCTCTATGAATATTTTATTTCTAAGGCCTCTTATAATTATGATAATGTAATGCAAATTAATACAATATTATCAGAGTCTATATCAAGTCCTTCGAGAGTAGGAGAGAGGCAGGTTAAAACAAAGTATCCCAAAATGTAGGTGACACTAAGGTCTTTTCACCTGGGAATTTGCTGATGAGCTCACCATCATGCTTTACTTGAGTAATTTCACCCGTTCACATTCACGGTGCGAGATAAAAGTGAAATCTTAAGCCCCTACTTGACTGCACAGATTCCCTCTTGGGCCAGGGATCCCAGAGCATCCCTGGCAGCTGAACTCAGGGCTGTAAGGCAGGGGAAATAGGACCCGCCCCAATATATCCCACCCTCTCTCACACTCCTTAGGTTTTCTTCCCCAAGGGCTAAGCAGAAACAGCGTTTTCAAGACTGGCTGATCTTTCCAGGTACAAAGCAAAAAACAAGATTAGCTCTCCTTCCACCTCCGAGACCTGGGCTTTCTCTACTCCCCCTTTCCTCCAATGTTCACCTTCTCTTAGGTAAAATGTGTGTGGGTGGCATCTCCCCAGCTGTGCTGCACACTCACAGGTGCTGTGTGTGGGTGGCATCTCCCCAGCTGTGCTGCACACTCACAGGTGCTGTGTGGGTGGCATCTCCCCAGCTGTGCTGCACACTCACAGGTGCTGTGTGTGGGTGGCATCTCCCCAGCTGTGCTGGACACTAACAGGTGTCTCCTCTTCCTGCTGACCGCACAGGCATGATCTGGGGTAAGCCTATAGCTCCTGGCATACATGGGACACGCATACTGAACTGTCATGACAGCAAGAAATATGCCCCTGTGGGTTTGAGCCCCTGTGACTGGGACCTGGCACATGCAGCCCCCCCTCGCCCTGCAAGTCCAGTAAGTGCGTCTGGGCGAGTGCACCTGGAACCGTGTTTGTTCTGGTTCTGCTGTCTGATGACAATGACCTTGGCACTCACACTGTGTTTGCTGACCTTCACTGGGCGTTCGATGTCCAAAAGCACGGTGTGGGGCAGAGGCCACCAGTAGTAGCCCCAGGCGACTCTCCCTGAGGGCAAAGCTGCTGAGAGGGGTCGAGGAGGAGCCCAGACCTGCAGACTCCACACTCGTTCCTTCTGCAGCACCCTACACTCTGCCCTCGCAGCTCCCGAGAACTCGCTGGGGCAGCAACCTGGGCTCAGGGCTTGTTAAGCTCTTCTAAGCAGTCCTCCTAATAACAGTCTTCGACCCAGAAATGGCTAAACAGAGAAACAGAAGAACGTGGACTGTCTCTGTTCTCATCGTCCACCAGGGTTCCAAGGCCCTGACAATGGTGCATCACACACCTGCAAGTCCTCAGGCCTCTCGTGTGCCGAGGGCAGGGCAGGAACGAGGGAGTGGGTTCTGGACTGAGCTTGCGGCCCCACAGCCAGGACTCTTACACCGGCCGCCTGCCATTGCTCTCTGCAGCTCTCCCTGCTCCAGGGAGCCCCCTCACCGAGGCAAAACACATGTTTTCATATTTTGCTCCTGCTTTAACAAATTCCTCCGACCTCCTCCGGCTTTGCTGCGGTTTAAATCCATTGATTCACCAAAGACTGGGCAAGTGTCTGCTGTGTCCAGGCCATCCTAGGAGCCAGGCTTCGGGACACCTGTGTTGTGTCACTTAGTTTCTAGCCTGGCAGGCAGAATCCAGCAGAGAGGGAGGGTGAGTGACGGGGTTGGTGGGCTGCAGGTGTGGGGTAACGTGGTTCTACGTGCCTTTCAAGTCGTGCCTCTGCCTTAGCAAATGAGTCCCCCTCTCTCACAGGGGACATGACTTGTGAGGTCTCTGACCTCCTTCCCTCCAGGTCTTGAGCCCGCTCTCCACTTTGCACACAGGGACCTCATCACACGCATCAGTTGTGCCCTCGAGTCCTCTCACAATTCAGCTTAAATATCTTTGCACTGAAAATCGTTTCCTATTTTTGAGGCTCAGGACTCCCATATTTTTCTTATTTAATGCTGTCACGTGGCTTTCCAGTCCATAATGTAATATTTATTTCAGAAAAGAAACTCCTCAAGGGCAGAAACCATGGATGTTGGACAGAGCGTGAACCCTGGAATCAGATGAGGCTGAATCCTGCGCAGCAGCTGCTCTCTGGGACTCTGAGGCTGAACCCCACACTGCAGCTGCTCCCTGGGACTCTGTACACACAGCACTGAAACACCTTTTGCCTGAGTTTCCTCCCTGTTAAATCGGGAGGGTGCTGTTCAGCATGAAGTGGTTGTGAGGATTAAGTGACTTTAAAGTAACGGTCCATGAAAAGTCCATGTGAGAAAGCTTCTGTCTCCAACACAGTGGGGCCTGCCACGTTCAGACCATTCCAAATGCTTTCCCCCACAGATGACATCAGCATCTGCAGGTTCACAGCTGACTCCAAGTTGGTGCAGCTAAGTGTCCACAAGTTCACGCTGACCCAGCTGTCAAAGAAAAGGCAATGTGTGCATGTATATGTGTGTGTGTATCTGTGTGTGTGCATGTGTGTATCTCTCTGTGTGTATGTGCATGGGCATGTATCTGTGTGCACGTGTGTACATTGGTGTCTGTGTGCACATGTGTGTACCTGTGTGCATGTGTGCGCGCACATGCATGTGTGTGTGCACGGGCATGTGTATGTGTGCGCACATGTGTGTACATTGGTGTGTGCTTGTGTGTGCATGTGTATGTGTATCTGTGTGCATGTGTGCACACATGGCATGTATCTGTGTAAGCATGTGTGTGCACGTGTTTATCTGCATGTGCGCATGTATCTGTGTGCATGCATGTGTGTGTGCACTGGCATGTGTATCTGTGTGAGCATGTCTTCATGTGCATGTGTGTGTGTGCATGCATGTGTGTGTGCACAGGCATGTATCTGTGTGAGCACGTGTGTACACATACATATCTGCATGTGCACATGTATCTGTGTGCATGCATGTGTGTGCACAGGCATGTGTATCTATGTGAGCATATGTGTGCACATGTGTGTATGCATGCGCACATGTATATCTGTGCATACATGTGTGTGTACACTGGCATGTGTTATCTGTGTGAGCACGTGTGTATCTGCATGTGTGCACGTGTATCTATGTGCATGCATGTGTGTGTGCATGGGCATGTGTGTATCTGTGTACATGTGAGTGTGCATCGTGTGCACGTGTCTGTGTGTGCATGTGTGTAGGTGTGTATCTGTGTGTGCATGGGCATGTGTGTATCTGTGTGTGCACATGAGTGTGCATCGGTCTGTGCATCAGTGTGTGCACATATGCATACTGTGTGTATGCATGTGTGTGTCTGCGTGTATACGTGTGTGCGTGTGCACACGCACACATGCCTGTGCAAATTTAAGAGGCTGCATGGCAGCTGCAGTGTGGCTCCGTGGCCACCTGGGATCTGAGGAGCCGCAGCTGAGTGCGTACGGTGGCTTTGAGTTGGTTCCAGTTGTCCCCTCTTGTCCACAGTTTCCCCTTCTGCGGTCGGTTGGAAAATATTAAATAAAAAATTCCAGAAATAAACAATTCATGAGTTTTAAGTTGTGCGCTGTTCGGAGTAGCGTGAGGAAATGTCGCTGCATTCTGCTCTGGTCGTGAGTTCTCCTGTCTCCAGCAGACCCACGGTCTGTGCTCCTGTCCATTATCCACATCTCCTGCTCCGTGATGAAAGGACGGACCCACCTTCCTTGCCTCCTCGGGAGACAACCACAGCCAAGCCCCGTCATGGAGCCGTCATCACTCACCTCACTGAACCTCTCATGTGGGCATCGCACCCCCTCATGTCTCCCCATGAAGAAGCGTGAGCACAGTGCTCAGGATATGCTGAGAAAGAGGAAGGCCAGAGTCACACATGGCTTTCATTACAGCACACTGTCACGATAATTCTGTTTTACTATTGGTTATCGTTGTTAAGCTCTTACTGTACCAGATTTGTAAATTAAACTTTATCATAGGTAAGTACGCAAAGGAAATGCAGGGCATATGTAGGGTCTGGTCCCATCCACAGTTTCAGGCATCCACTGGGGGTCTTGGAACACATCCCCCAGGATAAGGGGATATGCTGTGTTAATAATTTTATTTATTTTGCTAGAAAAGATAGAAAAATAAATACCTCAATAGGTAATATTTCAACAGATGACACTGGGATTCACATTATTCTACGGCTAATGCAATTCATTGTTTTTAGTACTGTGCAGGAGTTAAGCTGGTCAGAAGGAACCAGCATTCATTTATTCATCCGATCACTTATTAAACATTATTGGCATTTAGCAGATATTCAATAAATATTTGTGGGATGCATATTGATGGAACATCTGCTAAATGCCTGAAGTTGTGCAGCTAGAGATGTAAAAGAGCTTGCCACACCTGTGCACAGCGCAGTAGGAAGCTAGCCGGGCTGCCTCCAGTATGAAGGAACGGGCAGTGGGGAGCGTCGTGGGTCCCCAGCAGCCTAGACTGGGGGTACATGTGGCAGCATGAGATGATGTCCTTGCTGGAGGGATCCCCTGAGACAGGGATGAGTAGGTCTAGATTCTACAAATGTGAAGCAGCAGCAACTGCAGTGTTTATTCCAAATAAATAACATATATTATACACAGGCCAGTATAGTATTTCATTATTTATATTTATAGCTCCATTTGCATTTATATTCATGTCTATGTATGTATCCATCCACCCATCCATTCAGTCAACCATCTGTCATGTGCCTACTTTTATGTATTTATCTTTCATCTATCATCTATCAATTATCTATCAATCTTTATTATCTATTTACTTGTCTCTTTATCCATCTATCTTATCATCTATCTAAAATATCCGTCTATTCATCTATCTATCTATCTATCATCTATTTATCTATCTATTTATCTATCTATCATGTATTTATATAGAGAGAGGCTGTGAAGTCTGAGTTAACTCCCTGATTCTGCTGATGTGGGTCCCATGTACCTGTTCTCCTCCACTCATGCCTCCTTATAAGGATCTGACCTCTGCCCCTTCCCCTTCTGAACTATATTTTCTATGTGTACAGGATTATGTTACGTCTAAAATGCTAATTTGAACAAGTAATTTCCTTACAAACCGGTATACTCTTTCACATAGTAGATTCTAATCTAGTCCTGTTTAATTATTCTTTATATTTTACCTTATACTATTTTATAGATTTTTAATCCACTCTAAATTTCTTATTATCTCCCAGATATTCCTTGAGTTTTTCTGCTTCCATCTTTGCTCATAGCATGTGTCTCACTGAAATGACAGTTCTGATATCTTTATGCCTCTGTTTTTAACCTAATTAAGCCAATTATTTATCTGGTTTCTGATTTCCTAACTCTTTAGATTTTGTGCTGCATCTGTGAATGATTTTGATTTCTCTTGCAGCTCTCTGGGTTTTCGTCATCACCCCTGCTCCTAGGACTCTTGTGTCTTCATTCCAGCTTGGGCATCACCCCGAGGCTCCCACACGTGTGACCAGTTTGCGGCAGACGCCCCACAGGGTGCCCTTGGGTGCTCCCACAGTGCGATTGAGGTTCCTCAGCCGCCCCCATCCCTGCTCCCCATCACGCCCTGGAATCTGTGATACAGGCATCCGAGCCTCCGCCTCACTTCCTGGGGCTCAGGGAGCCCCCTCCTTGCTGCCTCCACCCTCTCCTGGGCTCAAGCTGATATTGTCTCCTGCTAACTCCAACGGTCTCTGTCCGCACTCTAGGGTTTCCGGTTTGTTCTGATAAAACTCACCCTGTACTCAGTGGCCCGATGCTTCACCTGGAACACAAGCAGGACCACGCCAGCTGTTGCTGGACATGGCTTATCACCTCACCTCAGAGAAGCCGCAGCATCTCTGCCTGACAGCGTGGACTTCCCTCACGTACTCAGGGCTCCTCTGTCCAGCCCCACAAACGGCCATTCACTCCTCAAACTTTATGTTCTATGAACTTCAGACTACTAGAATGCCCCCTACTTGGCGTTTCTCACCCCAAGCCGTCGAGCTGCCATCTGTGTGGAATGACTTCTTTCTCCATCTACTCATGTGGGTAATGCCTGATCAGTTTAAGGCTTGTCCCCAGAAGGATGCACCTTGTATCTGGCTACCAAGTTGCATTGGACCCACGTCCTAACATTTTGTCAATCTCTTTGTACATATGTCACTCTATTAAAATTGTCTGCAAATGTGTTTATCTTCCCAGCTAGATGGAATCACCTGTCTCCCAGGATAGGGTCGTTTAATATTTTCCACCCCCATCACAGAGCACTCTAAACATTTGCTGATTTAAGTCAAGTGGAAATAGTATCTAACTCATGGAAGTTTTAGGTGGATACAATGAGGTAATGGCTACACAGGAGTTTAAAACTTAAAATGCTTTAAGCCATGTAAAGTGTCAGTGACGGTGCTGATGTCAGCGGTGGTGATGACAATGATGAATGCGCAAATAAGCAGTGACTGCTGCACAGAGCGGGACTCAGGAGGGGCCTGAGCTGAAAATTTAATAATATTATTCATCCAAAGATGAGTCAGCCAGGGCAATTATAGAGGTTGAAGCAAAGAGCGTGATAGATTGATCCTTTCTGAAGAGGGGGATTTAAAGTGTAGGCAAAGAGAAGCCATTACAGGGTTAGAGAAGGAACTGCCAAGAAGTGGGGCTCAGATCCAGAGGCAATGACATCATCCCGTCAGGATAAGAGTTCAAGAAAGACAAGGGGCAGTGGTGGGAAAGGCCCCAGAGAGCCTGGGTCACCAATGGGAGGCCATGCCGCTGGGACTCAGCACAGAAGACACCATTGCTTACCAGAGTAACCCAAGTACATTCTTTATTTTTCTAAACTTTTATTTTCAGTTCAGGTCCATGTGCAGGTTGGTTACATAGGTAAACTCGTGTCATGGAGGTTTGTTGTACTGATTATTTCATCACCCAGCTATTAATCCCAGTGCCCATTAGTTATTTTCCTGATCCTCTCCCTCCTCTGACCCTCCAATGTCCAAAAGGCCCAGCGTGTGTTATTCCCCTCTGTATGTCCATGTGTTCTCATCATTTAGCTCTCACTTGTAAGTGAGAACATGTGGTGTCTGTTTTTCTGTTCCTGCATTAGTTTGCCAAGGATAATGGCCTCGAGCTCCATCTACGTCCCTGCAAAGGACATGGTCTCATTCTTTTTTATGGCTGCACAGTATTCTATGGTGTATCTGTACCACATTTTCTTTATCCAGTCTCACACCGATGGGCATTTAGGTTGATTCCATTTTTTCCACTCTTTTTCCATTGTGAATAGTGCTGCAAGGAACATACCTGTGCATGTATCTTTATGATAGAATGATTAATATTTCTTTGGATATATCCCCAGTAATGGGATTGCTGGGTTGAATAGCAGTTCTGTCTTTAGATCTTTGAAGAATTGTCACAGCGTCTTCCAATCAAAACCACAGTGAGATACCATCTAACACCAGTTACAATGGTTATGATTAAAAAGTCAAAACCAAACAGATACTGGGAGAAAACGGAATGCTCATACACTGTTGGCATAAGTACATTCTTGGACTAAATTTACAATAATGGGAAATTAATGAAATACTGTAACCTCTGAGGGCAGGAATACCACCTGGCTTATATTTCCTTCCCCCGGCATAGTGTTTGCCATGCAGCAGGGCTCTGATTTATGTTCTTTCAAATGACAACAAATTTTCATGGAATGCCTGCTGGCCTCTGAGATAACATGACCATGACAAGCTTCTCTATGCCTGAATTTCATCCTGTGTTGGGTGATATGGTTTTGTTTCTGGAACATTAAGTTGGTAAAACTTTTATCTTTCTTGAGTCAGGCAGTGGCTTTATAAAGAATCAATCAATGTTAAAGTAGCTGTGATGAGAATTGATCCCTGGCAGCAGCGTGTTCTGAATTAACCAGGGATCCACTGTGTGCAGGACGGGGGTGCACCAGGCTTCTGACTTCCTCCTCGCCTCCCCTCGTCCTCCCCCGCTCCCTCTTTCTCAGAGCAGGAGGGCTTTTCTCTTCATGGGAATTAAAATGCTGATATTTCACTCTGGGCCTCAAGAAACACTAGAGCAATGATTGCATTTTTGGATAAATACAATGCGGAAAATTTAAAACCTGGTTAAACATGCAGTACATGAAAGTTCTCGCATGGAAAAAGCGAAGGGTGAGAATGTTAACCAGGAAGATTGTGACGATTAACTATTATAACATCCCATGCAGACATAAGAACTGAAAGTGAGAGAGGAGACCATCTCTCTCCCTTGCCTGTCTTCTGTTAGAAAAAAGGGGAGAGGAGATAAAACAGCACAAAGTTAAAGTCAGCAGTCAGGCGAGACGTGGACCCACTGACCCGACCACAGCAGGGCCCAAGGACTGAGAAAACAACGCCCCCTCTCTGTAACTGTGCCCATTTTATCTGCCAGCCTTGAAAGTGTTCAAATGTTTTTCTTCCTGTCCAAGGACCTTCCCTGAGTCACGTACTCCGTGCCTGCACCAGCCAGAACCCCCGCTTAGAGATGCCTCTGTCACGAAGTGATTTACTGCCTTCCTTCAACTTCCATAACTCTTCCCCTCCCGTGCGCGCCACACGTAAATTAGCAAATCGATGAAAGCTAAAGACTGTCAGGTCAAATGTCCGGCCAATGCGCAGTGAGTTTTATTTCTGCTCCCCCTTGGGCTGTTGGGTTGTATGTCTTTCAAAAGGGAAAGAAACTGCTTTTCGAAGAGCTTGGCATTTTTTGGACTCGAGTCAACCAATGCCCCACAGCTAGCTGAATTAAAGTGTCTTCCTTCCTCACTCCTGATGAGCACAGCAAGCTGTACTCCTTAGTTCACTTCTAATTCCAAGAACTTGGCACACTGAAGTGAACCAAAGGGAGGAATATCTGAGGGGTTCTGTCACTGGCTCGTCCTGTAACAAAAGGATGGAAAATTGATGGCAGAGGTGGCAAGAGGTGGTGCGACAGCAGCAGCCGGGATCCCCAGGCTGGAGGGCAGAGGTGGGGAAGCGAGATGGAGGCCTCTGGCGATGCCCGGCCCCAGCGGCCGCTCCATCTGGAGCCCTGGCCTCCTATCCCCAGCCCCTCCCCTGTCTTTCGGCTACCACAACCTCGCCACCCTCCCCACCAGCCCAAAGCGTCTCCGCTTTCCTTCCTGTGCCCTCGGCCCCTCGCACATCTTGGTATTTGCTGGCGAACCCTCCTCCTGGGGAAGTTCACTCTCTCTGCTTTGTGTCTATTCCCAGGCACCTGAGCATCCCTGGAGAGAAGCTACAGGAGGCCCTTGACGCCCAGGGCAGTGGGCAGCGCCTTGCAGGGGAAACCCGCTCCCTCCGGTCTCCCAAGGAGCAGTTCATGCCTTCTCTTCTCTCTCCGGGCCTCCAGCTCTTCCTCATCCTGGAGGACTCGCTTCTGTTTTCACTGAAGAAATCACAGCCTCGAGAGGACTTCCCCAGACACAGCCCTCCCCTGTGCCTGCCCCCCTCCGTGTCCCCACCTCTCATCCCCAGGGCAGCAAACCCCCCCACACCCACCCCACACCCCTGTCTGCTCGGGGACATCAACAGGCTCCCTGTGTCCTGAATCATCAGATTTTCCTTCCTGCTAGATTCCCATCCACAAACTTACAATTATTTTTCTTGTCTTTAAAGGAAAAATAAAACCTTTGCTTTTTATCCAACTACTCCCTGTTTTCCTGCTGCTTATCACAAAAGCCGCACCGAGGAAAAACGCGTCCCTCTGGCCTTGTCCTCTCTCCCGCCTCTGCAGGAGCCTTTGAGCTCAGAGCTGCCCTGAAAGTGCTCTTGTCAGTTTCATGAAGAGCCACATGATGCCAAATCCCACAGGAAACCCCAGGCTTATCTGATGGTGCGGTCCCTTCCCTGGACACAGTCCTGCTGCTCCCTTCAGGGCCCTGCGCCAGCCCCGATTCACGCATCTCCTGCCCCACATCGAGTCCTGGTCCTGGCCTCAGGCCCACCCTTGCCCTCCTCTCCTGGCCAGTGTCTGGACTCCCCTGAGCTCTGCTGGCCTCGTCTGCTGAGGACCACAGATGGAAGTCTTCAGTCCTGACCCCTCGTGCTGTCTCCAAACTCCCATTTCCGATCCCCAGCAGCGCTGGCAGCCCCTTGATCCCGTGCCCTGAGATCACCTCCCGGCCTGTCTGTCCTCACAGCCCCTCCGTCCTGCAGCCTCTCAGAAGCCGCCCTCCCTGCTGTGCCCTTTCTTGGTTGGTACTCCTGCTTGCGCGTGTCTTGCTAACACGCCGTTTTCACCTATCGATCACATTCTTTGTGTCTCTTTGGGTTGGTGCCAGTTCAGTCAGGACAAAGATGTTCCTCCATTTGGTTCACTTCAGTGTGTCAAGTTCACAGAAGTAGAAGTGAACTAAGGAGTGCAGCATGCTGTGTGGATGAGCGTGGCCTTGCCGAGAGCGAGAGCTTGGAGAGAGGCCGAGGGTCGGACTCAGGACCAGGGGCCAGGGAGGGTGTGCAGGACTAAAGGATTTTACAAAACACAGGTTTAGTGTCTCTGCCAGCTCTTAAAGAAGTCTATAAGTGGACTTTCTGATTTTTAGTGGCGAGAAGAGCACACACTTGTTTTTGCAGAGGTGAGAGGATGCGGTTTTAGTGAGAGGTGAAATCATACAGGAGGCCCCGGTTTCTGGCTGTGGCCAGCACCACACGCTTCCTGTTTTACATGAACGTTGATGAAAGGGAGTTGTGCTTCATTGTTATGGAGTTTTGTCAATTTTTAAAAAAACATTGTCTGCCTTTATCAGCTTTGATATTCTCAAAGCATGGCTGCCTCTTCCCGTGCCCCCCGTTTCCATCCTCCTGCTCTGTGGCGGCTCAGGCTCCCACTTCACGCCTACACTGGCATCCCATAAGCACAAGGCTCCAAACATGAGTCGTCAGAGTTTGGATGAGGACACAAGATACGCAAAGATTTGGCAAGAAGAATTCAAACTCAAAGCCATAACATGATTCATGAATTATGAGCAACAAGATTAGATCTGGAGCTTGTTCAGTGAGGATTTGACAGGAGGATAAGGAGATTCAGCTGCCAGCCCACTGCTGTGGTGTCTAGAGAAACAGCATTCGATTCAGCTTCGTTCTATGGGCATGCGGCTGCTTTTGAAAATTCTTTGTAATGATGAACTTGCTAAGAAAAATGCCCATCCTTTTCTGTAATAAGACTGGACATTTTTCTTAGAGAGGCTTTCGTCTGTTTTTTTCCCTTGTAAATGGAAAAGTTGCCAAACATCTGGGCACCAAATGCCCACAGTCTCTGAGGTCCATCCATGGGGCCGCTGCTCTGTGAAATGAAAATGTTGCTTCTTGACTGGAGAAGGCTCATGTGCAAACCCTTGGCTCAGTGGTGCCTGTGGCCACATCCCCCAATTAACCATCAGATCTGCTTGCAGGGAGCCGCCCTGTGTCCATAAAGGCTGGATTAACTAGGGGGTGTGGTTGGATGCGATACCTACCTGGGGGCTCCCAGCAGCTCACATGTGTCCCTAAGTAGTTCCATGAGGCAAACTCTCCGACTAACAAGGCCTGTGTCAGAGGACGTGGGTCCTGAAATTGCTCAACCTGACAACTGCATGATAAGAAAGACGTTCCCAGGTCTGTTCACCTGGCACTTCTGCCATCTGATCACAATTTCAGCTGCTGCTGCTTCGTCAGCCCAGGGCTCATGAGAAGGAAGACCTGAAAACCGTGCCAGGGCTACAGAAGGGAGTTTCAGGCCGAGCTCTGTTCCCTCTGCAAATCCTAAGAGCCAGGTGTGTTCACACAAGGTTAGGGACAAATTCTTACAGGTCAAATCATGCCAGAGATAATCCTGCTAGATCTTTACTTTCTACTCATTAGCCAATCATCATGTTATTTTGCCTGGAGGAGGGAAATGGCCTGGTGTTTACTGAAGGCATTAATGGGTGTGTGCGTGTCTGTGTGTGCATGTGACTTGTGTGCCTGTGTGTGCATGTGGCTTGTATACATGTACATGTGTGCCTGTGTGTGTGCATATGTGGGTGTGTGCTTGTGTGTACATAGCTGCGCTTGTATGTGCGTGTGGGACTGTGTATGTGTGACATGTGTCCATATGCTCCTTATGAAAGCTTTGTGGAATTAACCACATGGAAAAGAAACTAAACAGAGACTCCTAAAGTTTAAGTAACTTGCCATGTTCCAGAGTCAGCATTTAATCCTACACGTGTACAATTTGTACTAGAAATAACCATCAATCCATCTGAATGTGATTTGTGACCGAGTGTAGAATTATTCTGGGCCAATGGGAGGACGCTCGGGAGGGGATCTCCACTGCTAGCAGGGGGAGGTCTTAAGGGAAGGACCGGACCCTGCAGAGGATTTGGGTAGATAGAGGAGAGAGCCAGCAAAGCCAGGCGGGAGTCCACACTTGCCCTTTACTTAAAGATATGCTTTAATCTCTCTGCCTAATTTAACTCATCTGAAAGATAAAAATAAAAATAAACAAATACTCTTGCATAAGGTTGTCATTAGGATTAAAGAAGAGAGTGTGAGGCTTGCATGGCTGATACCGGGCATTAAGAATAGTAGCTATGCCTGTAATCCCAGCACTTTGGGAGGCCGAGATGGGCGGATCACGAGGTCAAGAGATCGAGACCATCCCGGCCAATATGGTGAAACCCCGTCTCTACTAAAAGTACAAAAAATTAGCTGGGCATGGTGGTGCGTGCTTGTAGTCCCAGCTACTCAGGAGGCTGAGGCAGGAGAATTGCTTGAAACCGGAAAACGGAAGTTGCAGTGAGCCGGGATCGCGCCACTGCACTCCAGGCTGGCGATAGAGCAAGACTCTGTCTAAAAAAAAAAAAAAAAAAAAAAAAGAACATGGGCTGATAATATACTTCTTAACCACTCACTATTGAGGGAAAGACAATGAATAATATTCTCAAAACACAAAGTGAAATTAACTACCAGAAATTTACGTACAGGCAAATAAACCTTGGAAAGTGGAGGCCAAATAGAGGCATTTTTACACATACAAAGCCTGATAGATTTTACTGCCCACTGAAACTCAAAAAAAAGATGTGTTTTAGAATAAAAAGACAAACCAGGAAGGTGTGGAGAACAGTTACAGTGGTGACCAGAAAAACTAATATTTACTACAAAACAAATAATATAGGTTGCATATTAAATAAAAGAATAAAACTAAAATGAAATAATTGTGGTAAGACTATAGAGGCCGAGGCAATAATTCATGAAATCTGAAATATTCTGTAAAATGGTCAGGAGGAAGTTAGAAATACTGACAATTATAGACTGCTCTCAAAATTAGAGTTAAATACCTTTAAAAGTAAGTAAAACACTAAGTAGAAATCAATTGGTAGCCTTCAAATCAGAAGAAGGATACAAGAGATAATAAGAAACTTTAACAATCCTAAAAAAGGAAGAATGAAAGGAGGAAGAAGGATACCAGGAAAACAATTTTAACACAAAATAAGTTAGTAATAAGTTTATACAAAGGGTCACAATAAATATGCAAAAGACTAATTCCACCTTATAAGAGACAGAGGTTATCAAAATAATACTAATATTAATTAGATATTACTGTAATTGGCAATTGAAGTTAAAGTATCTAATGCCTGGTACACAGTAGATATAAAACCTGACATTGAGCTTGCGGATGTGGCCACCGGGCTTGTAAAGGCCAGTGCCACCCTTGGGCCTCCCTCCTATCTCTGCAAGGCCTCCTTTCTCCAGGCCTTTCACCAGGCTGCCAGGGCTCTGAGGAAGCCCTACCTCCTGACGTGGAAGACCTACGAGGCTGCCAAGGCTGGGCACTACCAGGAGGCTCACCGGCAGCTCTCTCTCCTCCTGGACCAGCAGCACCTCAGGGCTTGGCCCTCGAAGCCACTGGTGGGCAAATTCAGAAACTGAAGCAGGCCTCTGGTGGGTGGCCTGCTTCAATGGTCAAATGGTGGGTACTATTATTGTTTATTGTGTCTCTAGCTACAGAAAACACTGGCTGTCATCATTATTGACATTTTTAGCAACAGTGCCAAATAGTGAAACAGCCTGTAAGATTTAGGTCCCTTGGTTTCTGAAAAGAATGCTGCTCAACGAAGAGTTATGGCAAGGTCAGGGTTAAGTAGTAAGTACTCAGTAGTTATAAATAGTGAACACTGAGGCTGTATCTAATGGCCTGAGTTGTAATATTAAAAAAAAAAATGAAAAATCACAAACTGCCATTCCAAAATTTGGAAGAGCAAAGACTCTGGTGAATGGCAGTGAAAGGACACTCACTTATCTAAAAGCAGCCTTTTGGTACTTTATTCACCTTCAAGGCCATTCCAATGCTATCATTTTCTCTCAAAAGACATCTTTTATAAATATTAGATAATCTGCAAATTCTGTAATCCAGTTAAAACTCCAAGCAAAAACCAAAGTAATTTTCACCCTTAAATTATCTCACCACAGTTAAAAAAAAATGCTTGGAAATTCTTCTGCAAGGCAAGATTACAAGATAATTAAACATAGAGGATCGGGTTGTAGTGTTTGAACTATACATCTAAATTGGATTCAAACGTATTAGTCTGTTCTCATGCTCTTAAGAAGAACTGTCTGAGAAGGAGCAATTTATAAAGGAAAGAGGTTTACTTGACTCACAGGTCTGCAGGGCTGGGGAAGCCTCAGGAAACTTACAATCATAGCAAAAGGGGAAGAAAATGCGTCCTTCATGTGGCGCCGAGAGAGATGTGTCGAGCAAAGGGGAAAAGCCCTTAACAAAACCATCAGATCTCATGAGAACTCATTCACTATCATGAGAACAGCACTGAGGTAACCAGCCCCATGATTCAATTACCTTCCACCAGGTTTCTTCCGCTATACATGGGGAATATGGGAACTACAACTCAAGATGAGATTTGGGTAGGGACACAGACCATATCAAGAGGTATACAGGGAGAGTAATTTATTAGTCTTTGTTTTATAAACCCGTTCTGATTATTCAGAATGAAGGCACAAGGGTTGTTTGGTGGTGGTGATAGCAGTCATTTTGCATGTTTCTGTATGCGTTTTAAGTATGCATATATGTATGTACCTTCATGCCTTTGCTTTAATAAGCAGGACCTAGCTAGACTGGAGAGGAACCTTTGCCACTATTTTTGTTTCTTAAAAACCCCAGATTCTCTTTCCAAGCTGCCAGAATTACATTTCTTTGCAGGTGTTCAAGACTTCAGCTCCTCATCAGACCAGCCCTTCCCTTTGCCCTTCATGTCACCTGCTGTAGTAATTGCTGGCACTGGCAGGCTTTTATTAGGAGGAAACCTGAGGTAGATCCCATTGAGAGGAAATAGTAAGAAATATAATTTTAAGAAAAGGAAGGATTAGAATTCTCTAAGCATCCTGGAAAGTAAGACATTTGGAGAGATATGTCCTCAAACATTTTGGGCATCAACCTAATTATAAAGACATTGAGAACCCAGGGCACAGTGGCTCAACATCTCAGGAGCAGCTGGAGTCTTTGGCCATAAGCAGCCCTGGGTGGTCCTGGGCTCATAAAGGAGGATTAAAGAAGAACTTGTGGGAATCTGTGAAAAGATTGAGCTTTAGCACTTTGTCTTTGAACACTTAGAGTATTGACAAGGACTTGGATAGCAACCATGTACATTTGCTCTACTTAACTACCTCTTTGCAGCCGGATTGGTGCCTATTGCTTTAATTACGCACTCCATACAGAAAGGACAGCAAAACAGGGCAGCGTCATGTTTGTATAGTGTTCTCTGTCCCCTTTGGTTTATTATCAAGCTGTGTTTGATAATAAACTTGATTTGTATCTTTTTCCTTTTCTTAACCTTGGCTCTACAGCATGTGAGATGTCTGCAACAGTACTCATCTCACCAGAGGAGCTATATCTCACTAGCCACACAACTCTATATTTGACATACCAGTGACAAAAACTATTTGGATTTAGCTCTCTCACCATAACCTTATACAACCTGACAGCCAGATGGTGAAACACATTTGAATGACTGCAGCTAAACACAAAGAAAAAAAAAAAATATATATATATATATATATATATATTCAGAATGAAGCACAGGGGTTGTTTGGTGGTGGTGATGGTACTGATTTTGCAAGTCTCTGTATTTGTAAGTATGCATATATGTGTGTACCTTCATGCCTCTGCTTTAATAAGCAGGACCTAGCTAGACTAGAGAGGAACCATTGACATACCAGTGACAAAAACTATTGGGATTTAGCTCTCTCACCATAACCTTTTAAAACACTTATACAGTGTGTGTGAGTGAAGCTTTTTCATTCAAATTCAAAAATGCAGCTGACAAAAACCTTCAAAACTGTGAAAATTGCATGGCAAAACAAAAATAAAAACAAAAAACCTTCCCTATCTTGCAATAAGGCAAACATTCTCAGATTCTTAGTTACAAAAAAGAATAAAATGAACTCGTTTTTGAGACATGTTCATTCTGATCTGAAATATCTTGACATATATTTAAAAACTCTGGCTATCTTTGGCTTTTGGGTCATGTTCTTAGCTAAATCCCTTATGTCATCCAATGTTTTGCAAAGAAAAGCATAAATAATTTCAGATGGTGCTGGAGAATAACAGGCCTCTAGGATATAAACAATGCAACTTTTACCTCTTTAACTTCCGCAGGTCTCATCATCTTTTCGAGCTGACGGTGATTTGCAGGAAGCAGCAGAGACTGGGTCCAATGCTCACAAAGAATGAATTGTACCGAGTACCAGCTCAAGTGGGAGTCCCCAACCCTGGCGGCACTGAAGGTATTGAGAAGCTGACACCCAGATAGTACAACAGAGTGCATCTATCCTGGGGACCAACAGCCTGACAGCCTGTGGGGCTGACAGCTCTCCAAGCCGAAGGCCCTAAGCAAACGTTCATCCATGTATTTATTTGCTGTTAGGTGATTCGCATCAAGACACAGGTGTTGTACGTTTACTCATAACGTAAGACTATACCAAGTAGGCAGCTGTTACCTGCCTACCACTAATTACAAACTGAAAGGTACCTTCCACAGAGGAGCCACGGAGGCAGGGTAAACTTAATGTTTCTCAGCAGAGTTGAGCCAGTTTAAAGTTATCCAAATACTTTTAAAGTGAATGTAGTGAGTTATAATTTTCTGTTGTCTCGGCATCCATTTTGAATACAAGTCCAACTTCCTCATATCAAAAGAAAGTCTCAGTCACCCTTGAGACAGTTTCCAGTTCTACACTAAAACCAAATGACTTAAGCTGGTGGTCAGAGATAAGAACTTAGTGGCATCTCTTCTGCCTGCCAGACAGGACTCCACATTTCCCTTTTGCTTCCTTTAAACCATTCAGGCATTTGCCTGCAAACTTAAAGGGAGCCACACCCTTCTGCTAATTGCTCACGTGCTTTCTCTCCCTCTCTCTCCCTCTCACGCGCTCTCTCTCTTTACCTAACTCTTATTCTTACCTCACATCACCTGGGGATGGAGTACTGCTCTCCTGGCCCAGGATCTGTAAATAAAAAAAATCTTTGAACTTGTTTCCTGCTGCGGTGATATATTAAATTTGCACCTTCCATTAGAAGAACTAGGGGCTGTCCCTTTCCCCAGGATACAAGGGAGAACACAAAGTCAGCCTCCCGGAGCCAGAGTGGTGATCAGGCAGGCATAAACTGGACACAGGTCAGAAAAGAACCACAAGGGCGTCTGCCAAAGTAAACTAATTTTCCCTGTGAGGGACTCTTGGTCACAGGTCAGACAACTAGTCTTTAGGCTGTATGCTGGGTAAGCCAGGTAAAAGAAGTATCCTGTGAAAGGCACATTGTAAACATCCACGTCCAACTGCCCTTCATTTCTCATTAGGGCAGGGCTGCTAGCATCGTGGTACTGGAACCCTCATTTAGCTGTAGGCTCTCAAAACAGTGAGCCACTCTTCTTGACAGGTGTTAGATATGTTACCATGAAAAAGCTGTAGGGCTATAAACAGCAGTTACACCTCGACTAATCATTTCTATAAGAGCTAAATTATAATGACAAAACAAAAGAGGGCTAAATATAACTGAAGGCAATGTTATATCCTATCTCTGTGTGTTTCAGAATGTCAGTCATCCAGAGTCATTCAGGAGTCCCCAAGCTTTTAGAGGAAGCATCACACTATCCACTTCAGGCATTAATAGCAGAGGATAAAGCCATCTTTCACAATAGGCTTCGTGGATATTTTAAATTAATGTTTTAAAAATGACTTGAATGTGTTAAAGTACTACATGGTGATTAGATGTTGTGATTATGTGTTTATGAAGGCTATATTTATGCATTTATATCTGGTACTGTGAGCTCAGATCAAAAATAAATTGGCCTACGTGGAATGGAAGTAATGAGATGAAAATGAACAGTCAGTTCTAGTGGGAGAGAGGAAATAGAATAGCAAAGTAGTCCAGTGGGAGATCCCATGAATGATTTGGCTGGTTATAATAGAACCTCTTGGCAAGGGCTATTGTTGATTTTCTGGTTTCTCTTTGAACTGACTCAAGGAAAGCTTCCTTCTTATATGTGTGTCTATGTACACATACTACTGACCCAGGTTTCTAAGAAACCAGAATAAGGCAAGTGCTTCTCTGCCTCTGTTGGTGACTCACTTATTGACCGTTAAGCCATCTTGTAGCTTCATGGATATGTTGTGGTTTCATGATGGTCAACATTTTGTCTATGCCATTGTTTTTACCTTGATTCATGTAAACTGACATTGCAAATGCTGACTGGGAGCGGTGGTAGAATGTAGGAATTCAGAACACAACTGTGGAGCCAGGCTTTTTTGGTTTGAATTCTGACTCTGCTAATTACAAGCTGTGTTTACTTCACTTTGTCGCAGATTTCTTGTCTTAAAAGTATGATAATTATATCTACTTTAGGATTATCGTGAGGATTAAATGGTAATCTATATAATTACCACATAGTAATAACTTTATAGGTTAGTCTGTATTGTTCCTCAAATAACCTAGTAGATAGACTGTATTTCCAAATTGCTGATGGGATATATCATGGCATCTGTGAAGAAAGCAAGATATTCAGACAATGAAAAAGGAAGGAAGGAAAAGTCTAGACTGAAGCCATGACTTCCTAGGCTGAAGAGATGATTCCATTAACATTTTACTGTTCAAACCTCATTTGGAATATTGTTACTTTTCAAAATTATTTAAAAAATAGTTATTGCTTTTTAAAAATGGAATTAGGTGCCTTTATAGATACCATACTTGTCAACTTTAGAAAAGATGAGATAAATGACAATTTTGTATGTATACATAAAAATTATCTTTCAATTTTCATAAGGGCTTAGTATGTACATATTTATCTCACAACTCAGCAAATGAGTATTTTGTAACCGAACCTGAATTCGACACTGAGAATTAATCTGTGTCCAAAAATGTTATACGAAGTTGGTTGGGAATAAGTAAGAAGCAAGGAGAGTAATATTTGCTTACATCAGGAATCTAATTTTTATTTTAAAAATTAATTTTTTAAAAAAATAGAGACAGAGTCTTGCTGTGTTGCAAGGGCTGGTCTCAAACACTTGGGCTCAAGTGATTCTCCTCAGTCTCCAAAAGTGTTGGGATAGTACCTGGCCCAGAGTTTTGAAAGTATCTTCTGAGGTATGCTTATTGCAGGATTTTTTTAACTTTTATTTTAGGTTCAGGGGTACATGCGTAAGTTTGTTATGTAGGGAAACTCTTGTCACAGGGGTCTGATGTACAGATTATTTCATCACCCGGGTACCAAGCCTAGTACTCAACAGGTACTTTTTTCTGCTCCTCTCCCTCCTCCCTCCCTCTACCCACTGGCAGGCCCTCTATTGCAGAATTTTTAAAAGTTCAATGCTAGAAAGAAATAGCCTGGAAACATGGCCAATATAATTTTTCTGAGCAAAAGATTATAGATAGATATGTGGGGGTTCAGTATCTCATAAGGAAAAGGAGGTGGAATAATTGTAAGCAACGTGATAAGCAATCAAAGCAACTGGCCATTTGCTGTGATATCTACTGATGCTTGTGGTAGAAACTGACTTAAAAACATCACTAGTAAAAGTACAACTAAGACAGTAAGAAGTAGAATACTGAGACTTGGCAAAGAAAATATAAGAAAGTAAGAGCAAAAATGAATAACTAAAGCACCCATGATAATCCATAATCACTCCTAATAATTTAAGGAGTTTACATCAACCACTCTTGCCTACATTCAGAAATGTAGCTTTCAAATACAGAATCAAACGTACATTTGGTGTGATACAAACTGTCAGAGGAGTCCGCAGCTAACATGACCAAAATAAATACAAATGCAGCACAAAGAAGTTTAGACATTGCATTTATGGAGAAAGTATCTATGAGTATTGGTTTAGGACTTGACTATTTTATTCAAAATCTAAACTATAAATTCACCATATAGGATATCTAATGATGGATATTTACAAAGTGTAGCCATTATTTTGTTTGTACTCACATTCCTCCTTCACCCTTCCATTGCTCTGCTTTGTATTGCAGGGACAAATATTTCTCATGCTCCTCACGGTGCTCTCTGGTTTCCAGGTAAGTCTAGGTAATGGGAGGCACTGAGAGAAGACTGGAAGACAGGTGGAGGTGACAATCCAGGGAACCAGGTTCCCTCCCTCTTCTCCATAGGAGCAACCAGAGAAAGCCAAACATATTCCCCTTAACCAATCACACAGGATGTCCACTTCTAACTAGTGTGCTTACAGCTTCTCTATGTCAACAGCTTTCAAGCAGAAAATACCTGAAGCCTTTCTCTTTATTTTTTCCACTGTAAAGCTTTCCCACCCTTCTGCCTGCCTTTGAGTCTTTGCCAAATCCAATTGATGGTAGCTGACTGCTTTGCTGTAGCTCCGAATAAACAGCCATTGCATGTCCTCATTTAGGCAGTCATTTATTTCCTCCTGTATGTATCCTTTCCTTTCCTTTCCCTCCCTCCCTCCCTCCCTTCCTTTTTCTTTCTTTCTTTTTTTTTGAATATATAATTTTATCATTATTTGTTAATATTTGGTGGTGCTGGTTTATAAGGTAAGCATATTTGTAACATTATATGCTTTTTGTCTGACCTAAGCATAGACCTATTTCCAAGAATATGGAGAAATACATTAAATGTAATTTAATGGACTATGATAAATACTCCAATTAAAAGTTACAAATTTTAAGACAGCATTAAAAAGTTTTGTCCATCTACATGTTGTCTTTTCCTAAACAGTTAAAGAAAACGTCTAGTTGAAAATGAACTTATAGGATAGACTATGGATTTTTGGAACTGGAAACAGCTGGAAGTAAACAATTGAATATCATCTTTTTCTAGACTGCTTTCTGACCATGCAACCTAACAGTGTGTACCCTATTCCAAGCTCAAAGACAGACAAACTCTCATTTTCCCTGGATTTTTTTCTTATTAACATATCCACTTAAGTAATAGAACTAAAATTCAAAATCAAATTAAAAGCTAGATTGAATGAAATCACCTGATTGTGTCTTATTTCATTATATGCTTATGAAGTGAACCCATTTTACTTTTTAACTGGTCTAAAATTTCAAGAAAGCACAGAAAAATGTAAGTGAAATAACAATAACTACTTTACATTATTCCTAGGTTAAAATTAAGAAATGGTCTACATACTCTACCCCCACAAGTTGCTTCTTCCTAATGTTACATCAAATAGAAATGGAAAGTTCTATTTAAAACCAGGGTAAAATATGCACTAAAAGTAGAAATGGGAATCTATAACTTCATTTTGGGGCAGAAAGCTGAAATTTATTTTTTAATTACAGAATAACATGAGAAAAATAATAATTACTATGCATATATTTTATGTATTATATATATTCATATGTTATATATAAGAACTCTGATTTTGTAGTAGCTTGTTTAATGATATCAGTGGCAATGTTCACCCTGATATGTACATTTTAGGTATAATTCTATATAAAAAGAGAAATGATGTTTTTAGTTTTGATTGCAGTATATTGTAATCTTTCATTTACTTAAGTGACAGGAAGCAGTGGTCTTTCACTTTAATGTAATAACAGTGTTTTTTAACAGGTTATACATAATATCAAATCATGAGTTTGAGGGACTACAGTGTTAAGTATCTAAAATATGCTTCATGATAAAATAGGTTTTCTATGTGGAATAAATAATGTTTGATTAAATCCATTTTTTTTTGCTTACAGGATAAAATATTGTGTCTGACAAAATTAAATTTCATCCACAGCCTACACATTAGCATAATGTGGATTTTCGAAACTACTTTTATACATAAAATGATATAAGCTGTAATGAGTGAAAGTAAGCGCAGGTTATTTCAGCAGTGCTTTCCAGAAGTTTTGATGAAAGATCAGCTTTTTGCATCTGGAAAAGTTGCTAAAGGAGATACGAAGGCTATAATAACATATTTCCTTACATAACAGAATGACCACAGAGAAATTGAAAGATGTCAAGAAGAAAGTATACTTCATTCCAATTCAATATATCCATGAAGTCACCAAGAAATTAAGTCAGAACATTTCCATAGAAAGGACCCTTCAAGAAAGTTGTTGTTAAGTCCATTAGGGTCTCGTGACAGGGAAAAAAAGTATCCACTGATTTTTAAGAAATGTGAAAAAAAATTAAAAAAAAAAAAAACACCTAAATTTAGTTGCAGAATAAATTGTAGGACAGAGCCATGGAACAAAACTGAATATTTATATAATCAGCACATTTATAGTTAGTGATATATGTATTTCCTGGGAGTATATATTTTAAAATTAGGTTTATTGAAGTATAATTCACATGGAGTAAATTTAATCTTTTTCTGTGTTCATTTTTATTAATTCGGACAAATACTCAAAACTATTTTTCTTGCTTTATCTTTCACTTACTAGTCATATAAAGAAATTCAAAAACCCGAATTCTTTGAAATCTATGAAGGAGTATGAAATAACTATATCATTTAAATTGATAAAATATAAAAATTATAATATTTCATAATTTCACAAATTATGGCATTTTTGGAGAAAAGCTATGGGGACAGGGACGTATGGTAAACAAACAAAAATAAGCGTTGGGCAGGATGAGTCACTGATAGAAGGCTAGTTAAGTAAATACATATTCAGTATCTCCTCGGTGTCAGATATGTTTTAAATATTTTCTCCTGATTCTTCCCTTGGGGTGGGCTGTCCACATGCACAGTGGCCTACTGGTACTTGGGAGGGGAGCATGTGGAGTGTGTTTACAGGAGTTGTACGCATGCTCACTTGAGGCATTCTTCACTTACCAGCTGAATGTCTTAGGAAGTTTACCAGTTAAACTCCACCCTTTTGCTTCTCAGTGCGTATGTGTGAGCCCACTCACCCAGCTCCTGAGAACTTAACGGGAAGCTAATAATCACCAGTTTGGGGTTTTTCCCAGCTATTGAGATACTGCCCTTCTCTGGTGCCAGCTGTGTCCAATTATTCTTTCAGCGAGATCGTTAACAAGTGCCTAACCATCATCACCTGATGGTCACCTGACATTCCTGGTTGTCGGGAGGGCTCTCTTCTTCGCTGTTCTTATCTGATTAGGTACCTACTGCAGCAATTGAATCTTGCATACTGCAAGCCACTAGTTCATAATTTGGTTACACTTTTATTTTCTCTAATCCAACAAATAGACTAAATATTTTAAAGCAAGAGGTAAAAATAAATGTGTATGCATATACAAGAATGCTATCTTTTATACATGCACACACACACACATACACACAATGAGTAAAGTTTAGGATTGATCAATGTATCTAGAACTTTGCAATCAGAACACTGAGGAAGAAATTTAAAATTCAGCATAAAGATGTTTTGTACCTTATAGTTGAGAATCGGTCACTTCGTTTCTCATGTCAGGAATCTTTTTTAGTTTTCAAAGTCCCAAAGTGTAAATTAAAACTGCTTCTCTCAATCTTCACCAAGAATGTCTTAATTCTTCTACATTTTTCACCTGGAAAACTCCAAAAGAATTTAATCTATTTCAGTCATTGTCCAGATGGCTTCCAGGATCTATAATTATAGCACAACTATGACCCTGGTGTCCTAATCTTTGAAATCTTTCTATTTTGTTTGCTTCCAGATAAATTAAAAGCAAAATGTTTAACCCATTATTCACATCTTTCTTACGCTGGTCCCTGGCTACTTTTCTTGCCTATTTGTGTGCATATTATGCTCCTGCAATGAACCTACAATTCCTCCAAAGTGCCCAGTGAAAAAAAAATATTTTACCCTAAAGTATATTTATTTGACATATATTGAGTTGGCTATCAGAGAGCTAGCACAAGAAATGGCCCTTCAAAGCTGTCTTTCGGGGATAATTTGTATTTGTGAAGAATCTACATTAAAGTACGGAGGCCTTTCCTTGTCTGGATCTAAGATAGATCAACTAGAAATCTGACAGCTTTAAAGATCTAAAGTAAATGTTTGTCAACTACTCCCTCTGAGGTTTCACTCACCGTAACAAGATCACCTTTGCTAGTCAAATTTCCTCTTCTCTCCCTACCATAACCTATGTTGTTACTGAATCCTGATTTACCAACATAACCCTGTTTTGGGCCATACTCTGAGCCTCCATTCTTTCTGTAACATCAAGATGCTATATAAGGCTCTATACCCTACTGGGAGATTGGGTCTTCATTCTGAAGGCTTCTATGTTACATAAAACTGTGATCAAAAATTAATGTATATGCCTTTTTTCCAATTAATCTTTTGTGTGTGTGTTTATTATTTTAATATTTATTTATTTAGCAAAACTTCAGAGGGCAAAAAGGAAATTCTCTCTTCCGCCATCCTTTAAAAACATTTCCTCGACCCGGAATTGCATTTATAGTGTTTTGTCCCCCTAACAATGCCAACACCTCCAAGATTTGATGTTTTCATTTTTAACTTTCTGAATTTTGTTCATTCCACATATGCAAAATACAGTCTTTCTGAGTTCTTTGAAATTTGTCAAGCATTCCCTTCTTCATGGCCATATTCTGCTTTATGTATTTCTGTTATATGATACATTTACTTCCTGTTGCTGCTATAAATCTTAGTGGCTTAAAAACAATGCAAATTTATTATCTTATATTTTTCAATGTCAGAAGTCTTAAATGGTTCAACCGAGGAAAAACAATATAAATGATAAAAAAAAAAAAAAAAAGAAAAAGAAAAAAAGAAGTCCTAAATGGGCTTCATTGTGCCAAAATCGAGGTCTTGCCAAGGCCATACGCTTTTGGAGAACATAGTGATGTTAAGAATCTGTCTCCTTAGCTTTCCAGGTTTTAGAAGCCAACTGCATTTTGGGCTCCTGACTCCTTCCTCCACCTTCAAAGCCAACAATGTAGTTTCTTCACATCCCTCTTCAACTCAAATTCTCCGATTCTGTAAGTGTATCTTCCTGTCCGATGCTGACACAATTGTCTCCAATTTATCAGAACCCTTGTGGTTGCATTGAGCCCGTCCAGATAATCCAGAACAATCTTCTCATTTTGAGATGATTAATCATAACTGCAAAGTGCCCTTTGTCATGTAAAATGACATACAGCTTCCAGTGATTAAGACACGGAAATCTTTGGGGGCCATTATTCAGGCTACCACACGTAATAGTAACTGAATTGCTATCTTTTTAAATGTCTTTCTCCTTCAGTTAACAACAAAGCATATTTAAAACATTTCCTGAGAGCTATATTTATCAAAAGTCCTTGGAGTGTTTCTTATAATCACAGATTCATGAGTCAAATCTTAGATTCACTAAATAAGATCTCTGAAGGTAAGGCCCCGAAATCTGTATTTCCATGGATTTTGCAATAATTATTATACAGACTGAAGTTTAAAAATCACTGTACTAGAAGTCAGAAGTTGGGTACTACTTTTTATCATTTTATCTCTAGTGTCTAGCACAGTATCTGATGCACATGAAATGATTACATGAATGAATGCATTAGGTAACCTTTAAAATTATTTTTAACCACCAGATTGGTCTTTTGATTATAAAGTGAGAGAGAGAAACTTTTTTTTTTTTAAAGAATGTAGATTGGGCAATTTCTAAATTACCTTCCTGCTGAAATTTGCTGAAATTTGCACATATGTATAATTCATGTAAAAGGAATCTACAGGGTAGCACAATTTGATAAAGAAAATGGCAAAGCAGCACTCTGAATAGGACACAAGCATCTCCTGACATTGTCATTCTGTCTGCTGGAAAATGTAGAAGAGAGTCAAAGAGCAACCTCGAGCTAATGCATTTACTTTTAAACATTTTGTCAACAAATAATTTTATGGTGAAGTTAGAAATATGAATGTGAAAGGATTTGAAAATCATGAAGTAATGGATAAATATAAATGATTTTTTATTGACGTTGAAACAAAGTTTGAAGTTTAAATTCCTTCTTTAATTCTTCCCCACTCAGAAAAGTTCTGCTCCCTGTGACACCTGTAGATGTGCACTGGTCAGCTTTCCTTTCATAATAGATCATGCTTTTGAGTTTCTAGGAGTGCAGTTAGCTGACGGCTTTTAACTACACAGTGAATTCAGCATCTGTCACAGCATTAGAGTCAATGTCATGCCTCCCCCAGTAAGCCCACGGCCAATAACTAAGCATGAAAGAGCTATTAAGCTTTGGCCATTTTCATCCAACTTGGGACCCCTTGAATGAGCCATCTCTTTGGAGCTCTCCATTGGTTTGGCTGAGACTTTTTCATATGTGAATTACAGTCAGACTTCTTCTTCCCCAAATGTTCTTTCTCTCTTATTTCTTTCACAAGTGTCAGATCTTCTTCACAATCTGAAGCATTCCCTGCTTAGTACTGATTCCTTCCACTTATCTTTCACAGGCATTATCCTCCACTCCCCTCCCTCCCATCTATGAAACTCTTGCATATCTAACTTTGTTTCCATGTCTGCTTCTTAGAGGACCCCAAGTGATAGACTTCCCTACCTGAAATATACCACCCTGCCTTCTTCTCCAGCTAAAAAGGCCTTATCTTAGTTCTGGAGTTCTGCTCAACCCTGGACCTGCTTCATGTGTCTGCAACATGTGTGATTACCTAGGGCCCTGAGATCGGAAGGACCCATACTTGGTTTAATGTTCTTTGATTGTTGTCTTGAAATTCTAAATGATTTTGAACAAGGAACTCTCTATTTTTATTTTGCACTGTGCCTTCTCACTATGTAATTATGTAACCTGTGTTGCATCAATTTTTACTTACAAACTTATGTTTTTTAGGTTAAGCCAAAACAATAGTGTTAACTAATTTTTTATGAATACCTTAGTTCTTTGAATCATTTGTATCATATTGGTTTTCAATGTTGGTACCTCTTCTGTATTAAAGTAATGTCCTTCTTTCCATGTATACTTTAATATGGATGGGGGAATGTGTTCACATCTTATTCTCTAACTAGAACATAAACTCACAGATCACATTTAAGTCTAAGTTTCATTGCATGTAGAATTTTTCAGCAAATATGCAGAAATGTCTGTAAATATTTTCTAAATAAATGACAAAATCCCCTTTAAGTGAAAGGAGGGGACATAAATTTAACAGTGACAAACTTAGATTTACTAATAAAACTTGTTAATGCTCCATAACACATCTATTTTTTTTCCCCATCTACATTGGGGAGTAGTGGGAAAAACGTAAGTTTACCAACTAAAACTGAGTTTCTTGTGATTTAAACACTCTCATTTCAGTTTGCAACAGCATATTTGATATACATTTTCAATAAATAAAAGTTCTATTTAACCTTTCTTCACTTCTCCTCCAGAAGACTTTATTAAGAAGACTTTACTTCCTTATGGAAGTAAAAAGGCACTGCTGATAAACCTGAATAAAAGCAACAACACAAACATCTATGTACATGGTAGTGTGCTAGTCATTTTATATGTATAATCCAATTTATTCTTCTTAAAAATTCTAAGAAGGTGTTACTATTGTTAATCCATTAAGATAATACATTATGGCATAGAGAGTTTATTTAACAATTAGTAAATAGAGTTGGGAGACTGTGAGGCAAGTCTGACTGCTCAAAGAGTAGGGTCTTAATCAGCATACTTTTATCCCTGACACGTACTTTTTACCTGATATGCATTTAGGAAAAAATTAGCTCTCTCCACAGAACTATTTCTTTCCAAGCACAACTAGGAAAGCATCCTGATGCTGCCCATTGGAGTCTACATGTATCAAAAAATAAAACACATCTTAAATAAAAAAGAATAGCATTAATTAATTTTTGGCAGGAGATATTTCCTATTTTAGACCATAAAAAGCATTACATTTTTCCCTTTCTGGTCCAAATTACCTGAGAGACTTATCTACTGAGGACAGACCTGATCTGAACAAATAGGTATAGTCCTGAGAGCTCCCAAAGCTGATATGCTGTGATGGCTGAAATTCAAAGTAGTCAATACCGAGTGTGCTACAGGAAGCTTTTACAGTACAAATTAGCCCATTAATGATAATGAAAGTAGCATGTTTTGCCTTGTATTACATTTCTCATGTCTTCGATAAACCATGTTTTAGCATCCTTTTGGAGGATTAAAACTAGAAGTCATTCCTAATATTAGCAAACATTTCTGTTGAGCAGTGTAACTACTATCCTATCGGACCTTGCAACTTAGCAACTGGTCTCATCAATTACACTTTTTAAGTAGGATGAAATTCTGAAAGAAAGCAAACTCTTCTTCCTGAGTTCTACAATGGGATTGGATAGGCTGTGGTATCTCCCCAAGGCACATTTCCTTAAGCAAAACCGTATTTTTGCAGATGGTTACTTCTGATCACTTACTGCTACCACGAAACAATTACATTTTCTTTTTTGGTTCCTACAGGGCAGCTATCTAAAATTAAGTCAGAATGTGTACATTTTTGAAAGGAGAACAGAACTGATTTATATAGATCATGATAACTAATCATTCCTTTTTAAAAACATGCTGCAGTGGGCATAGACTCAGTGAAACTTCAGCAAGAGTGTTTTAAGTGTCGTTGCTGGTTTATTGTTTTATAAAGAATCCCAAAATTGAACTGTTTTCTTTTGTACAATAGAGAGTAACTCATTTTTTTTGAGTATATGATGTCTTCTTTTAATACGCTAAATCAACATCTTTCCATTTTGAGTGGGTGTAGATTGTTTCTAACTCTATTTTGAATAAAAAATACTTTTTATAAGCAGATTTCCTTCTATCTAGTCTGTACAATATAAAATTAACTACTTTCTGGTCAAAATTTGTCAAATATCGGTGACGTCATATGGTTCAACCTACTAGTATTCAAGTTACTCCTGAACAATATAGTCCATACCTGAGTAGACTCTTCAATTAGTCTAGGTGCTAAAGACCTAGGACAACATATTTCTAGAATCAACATGTGCAGATATGTGTCCAACAAGTCAATCTTTGCTTATCTGTGTGCTATGTTCCCCATTGCTTTTAGATTTCAATTGTGCCAAATTATTTATTCCTTTTACTTCCTTCCTTGATCTTAGTTCCTACATTATAAATTACACTTGATACCAGACATCATGCATTTGCTAATGATTCAGAAGTGTTTCAGAACATTTTTTATGTCAAAACTAATGAATATGATCATTTTTAAAACCAGGAGGACATTTTTTATGGCAGCCCCTTGAACCACAAATTGGATCCAAGATGTAGCTTTACATTTTTCACTGATTTGAAAGTTCTATTATAAGTAAAATGAGAAATAATAATAAGACTGAAATAGAGACTGCATTCAATACATTTTAAAGAATCACTATTTTTCTATAAAGTTACATTTTTATTTCTGGCATGCAGTCATCATCCTAACGTATTCTTTGAAATACAATCCTTGAGCAAGAAATCCACTATTTTAATGAGGTAACTTATAAAGCTATCAAAATTTTTTAACAATAAGGGAGAAAAGGCAAATAAGTCTTATAAAGACCATATGTCTATCCTTACAACTTGTCTTTATTTTGCAACTTCCATAGTCAATTTTAAAATTTAAAAGAATTTTAAGCTCCTAAAACAGATAATTGTGTTTTGCCCAAACTTCACTTCTTTTGATCATTTAAAAATCCTCCTTTTATGCATCATGCTTTATATTTGTCATCTCACTTTTTTCCCTTCTATTTTTACTGCACTCATTCTATTTCTCCTTTTTGCTAGAAATATTCTTTATACCTTCCTTGGTTTTAATGGTATGTGTCAAACAGAGATGATAAATGCTGGGCAAAACTCAGAAATCAATTCCATAACGTTTCTGGATTAGAAGCAATATTGACAAGTTATGAAATATTTGAAAAGGTCTTTTCTTCTTTGAATTTTGTTTTATTTTTGATTATGATATGAGATGAGAACCGTTCAACTTCTCTAAAATATATTTTAAGAAAAAATGTTAATCTAACTTTAATAGGCAAAATTTAATTCCAGTTTGCTCTTGAAAAGTTTTCTTAAAGTTAAGTTGAATATCATAGTCTTCTCCTGATTCTACCTGAAAGAGGCTGTAGAGTTTGTTTATATAAAAAGAAAATATGGTGGTCTGGGCATAGTGGCTCATGCTTGTAATTCAAGCATTTGGAGAAGTTAATCTAGAAGTTAATGAGGCTAGGGGTTTAAGAACAGCCTGGGGAATATAATGAGACCTCATCTCTACAAAAGTAAAAAAAACAAAAAAATTAGCTGGGTACAGTAGTGTACACCTGTAGTACCAGCTACCCAGGAGGCTAAGGAGGGAGGATTGCTTGAGTCCAGGAGTTCTAGGTTACAGCGAACTATCATGGTACCACTGCATTCCAGTTTGGGTGACAGACAGAGCAAGACCCTATCTCTAGAAGAAAAAAAAATCAAATAGATCAGAGTGCAAATCATGAGTCTATCCCTTCCTAATGGATTTAACTTAGCAAGTTAGTTTCTCTAGAGAGAGAGAATATAGACCTGGTAATATTTTATGACTATGACTCAAAGTTCTATAAAATCTAACTATTAGATAAATGTTCATTTCCCTCGCCATGGTGTAACCAACTTGTTTGTATAAGAGTTGCTAATAGCATTATCACAATTAAGAAGGAAACAAAGGTTATTTATTTATGTACTGGTTTATTGTCTGAGTTGTGTAGCTTTGACTTCATAACTGCAGATGCAAATTCTTCATTTTGACATTGTTTTATAACAATCACTTTGTAACAATCATTTTTGTGTTATAAAACAACCACAAAAATCATTTTATCTTTCTCTTTTTCTTTAAATAGAATCGTGAGGCTGAGCAGACAAATATAATGATTTACAAACGGTGAGAGTGGGTCAGAGCAGTTACATGTCATAACTTGTGATTGACAAGCTAAATCCAAAAGTCAGGTTTTCTGGCTTTTACTTACATCCTATTTCTAATATAAAGTATACAAATAAGAATCAGAAACAATATTTATATTAATATATAGTAAATGGACTGTTCAAGGTTGTCAGAACAGCATAGCAACTTAACAGCATGGACTCCAGATCCACATTATGAATGTGTTAAGTCCCAGCTCTGCTACTTACCAGTTGGGTAAATTTGAGTAATTAACTTAAGCTTTTAAATATCAGTTACTACTTCAAGCCAATAGATATATGAAAAAATGCTCAACATCACTAATCATCAGAGAAATGCAAATTAATCACAATGAGAGATCACCTTACATCAGTCAGAATGTCTATTATTAAAAAAAAAACAGATGTTGGTGAGGATGCACAGAAAAGGAACACTTACACACTGTTAGTGGGAATGTAAATTAGTAAAATCTCCAATATTGAGATTTCTCAAAGAACTAAAAATGGAACTGCCATTTGATCCAATAATCCCACTACAGATATCTACTAACAGGAAAATAAATCATTATATCAAAAAATACCTGCACCCATATGTGGATTATGAATTGGAGCACTATTCACAATAGCAAAGACATGGAATCAATTAAATGTTCATCAGTGGATGACTGGATAAAGAAAATATGGTATATATTCACAGTGGAATACTATTTATCCATGTAAAAGAATAAAATCATGTCTTTTGCAGCACCATAAATGGAACCATAGGTCATTTTCTTAGGTAAAACATCAGACACAGAAAGACAAATACCCCACATTTCACTTATAAGTTGGAGCTAAAAAATGTGTTCACGTGGATATAGAGTGTAGAATAATAGACAATGGAGACAATAGATGGTAGGGGAGTGAATGATGAGAAATTAATTAATGGGTACAATGTTCAGGATATTTAGGATACCCTAAAAGCTCAGACTTACCACTCTGCAAGCTATCCACCTAACAAAATTACACCTGTACCCCATAAATGTTTAGAAATAAAATAAAAATAAATTATTTAAAAAACACACAGTTGCTACTTCATTAGGTTGTTATGAGGATTAAATGATCTAAAGTATGTAAATTGCATAACCTTAAGCTCGGGACAAAGTAGTTGCTCTTTGTGTTTGCTATTATCATTATTACATGTGTATCAGCTAGAAAAAAATTGTAAGAGAAATTTTAATGGTGAGTAATGGAAATCCATCAGATACAGGGTATAATTAGTTATTATCTCATTTTGATTTATTTCTTATAATGTTAGACATACATTGGTCACATTTACAGATGAGGAAATGTATACTCAAAAAGTAAAAACTCATGCAAGTTTGTGCAAATAACACATGCCAGAAAAATGTACAAACACAAATTTGTCTTCAAAGCCTTTAGACTGAGGCACACTACATCACTTATAAATTAGCTACTATTTTCCTTTTTCACATAAGCAATCTTAGGGCCACGAGAGAATACCTACACATTCTACGAATGATATCCAATTAGTAACAGGCCTAAACTAAGACCCAGGGCTCCCAAATCAGAGTTCAGCACTTACGTGACACCAGGCTATGATTTAAATTAAGTATGTTTTTAAAAAATAGTCTATAATCTCACATTATTGTCACTGCTTTATACGTTCAAAAAAACTTATTATAGAGAATAAGTACAGAAAAGTGATTTTTTAAATTTAATGAGGCATTTGTTCCCTGAATCTACAAATTCTAATAAAACCACAGCCAGACTGATACATAATTCATAGAAGCTAACAAATTACAGTGCATTTGCAAAAATGACCTGTTCTTTCCTACTTATTTTCTGTGTGGTACATTAATGTCAAAAATAACATTGCGGTAAATATAGACAGCATAGTACAACAAACAATATTGGGATAATGTATTGATATAACCCACACCAGAAATGCTAACAGAGCAATTAGAGGGCTCACACAGTTTTAAAATGAAGTCAAAAAGGTCAACCAAGCTTTTATTTCAGCAAATGTTATTTTATGCTTTATATCCATTTTAGAGCAAGGATTCAAATATTTATTACTAGAAAGACAAATCAGATAGTCCAAATTCCATTCTTAAATCCTAGCAAATGAACTTCATTTAGGCTTTCAGGAACCAGTAAGCAAAACATGAATAAAAACTGCAAATTACTGTAACCCGAAGTATAACATTCAAAATGGTAAGTTTCCATATCTGTTCTTGAAAAGACTATATTAGTCATATGGGAAGAGACTGTAGACAAGAAGAAAAAAATCTTCTTTTCTCAAGGTTAAGGAGTACAGTCCCATTTTCAATACTGCTTTTAAGTCCTGGGACAGGAGCCCAGTAAGGGCCTGGCTAATGAGACAGATTGTGGATACCTAGGATAAAATTATGAGATATGGGAAACTAAAATTATGGGATATGGGAAACTGAGGGAAAAATGCACAAATAAAAACAATCAGATACAAAATTTTAAATTATAGGATATTTGAAGTTCATTAAAGCATATGTTAATAAAGTTTGTAATAAAGGAAAAGCATACAACTTTATCTTTCTTAGATACAATTTTATCTTTCTTAGATAATATCAGCATGCATAACATGTGGCTGAAGAAATACCAATGGATATTCTAAGTTTTTACAAGGATTTTCCCACACGTATGGCTCTTGACATTTATGGATATTAATTTCACTGCTATTCTTGTGTATGAATGTTGCTTATCTCATGAATATGTTTCTTTTTATTTAATATACTATTCTGCACATAGATCGGAGCTGAAAGCCTCTTGGCATTACAAAGACAAGATGCCTATAGATTAAATCAGAATTTAAACACTAAAAAAGAGCAAATGCCATACATGTCTGAACTAAAACTATGATAATTATTAATATTAAACATATGAATACAAATGTTTTAAATATAAAGATCAGATTTCAAAATTCAAAACTCTAAGTTTGTTTGGTTATATCTAGGTTCGTAAATGCTCACCGTCCAGGAGAACATAAATGTGTTCTGAGGCAAAAATCACATAAATAGAATTGATTATGAAACATTAATCGGCATTTCTTATATTCAATAGAAAGTGCTAGGTGATATAAGTAAATAGTAATGTAAGATTTCTCCCCTTTCCCTCTCGAGGTCCTAGAGGAGAATCAATTTCCTTGCCTTTCCTGGCTTGTGGGGGCCACCTGCATTCCTTAGCTCAGACCCCTTCCTCTACCTTCAATCCAATTGGTTCAATCTTGGCTTCCGTCATCACAGCTCCTCTCTGACACTGACCCTCTTTCTTCCCCGTTAAAGACCTTTCTAATTACTGTGTATTTGTCTTTTCTGATAATCCAGGAAAATTTTCCCATCTTAAGATCCCTATTTAATCGCATCTGAAAAGTTCCTTCTGCTGTGTAAACTAATAAATTCATAGGTTCCAAGAATTAGGATATGACCATCTTTAGAGGCAATGTTTCTGTTAACCATAAAGGAGAACTCACCTGAGTCTCATACTATGACACTACTCAGAGGTGCTGGAAATCGTGCTTTTAAAGGGATAATTATTTTAATAATAAATACCTTTCAGAAACTAGTATGTATCTAGCAAAGTGCTATATGATGGACACAAAAAGTATACAGACCTAGTTTTTGTTTTTAAAGAAATTTTAATCTAGTGTGACTTTAAAAAATCTTTTTGACCTTGCCCATTGCATGAAATACATTTTATTTTACTTTACAATGCAGTTCACATGTACATCTTTTGTATATGTGTGCATGTCTGAAAGAAAATTTTGTAAAATCTTAGTCTACTAAGAATCTAGCATTTTTGATTGTTTCCTTTTTATTTAAAGCAAACATATGTTTATCACAATGCTCTAATGTGCTTTTGTTGTTAAAACAGACAAGGACTTAAATGCATAAAAAATATTTACTGCCCTTATATGTAATACAGACACATGTCTAACAGTGTAATAAAGATAATAGTACCTTTACTAGCTAGAAGAGTACAGACTATACTTGAATTATCACTTCACAGAAACTCTACAGGATATGTGTTGTTTAAAGTGAACCTTAAATGGTAGTTATACATTTGCAGTCAGAGCTAGTGTTTAAAGTTGTCCAAGCAAAGTAGGCAAAACCCCTCAGTGTTATCCAAAGTGGCATATTCAGGAAACTTCAAACCTAAAAGCTCAAAATGTCTGGAAAATAGGATATAATTGGAAGCTTGTCAAGAGATGAGATAAACAAGTGAAGTAGACAAATGAAATAACAATGGACCTATTTGAAGGCTTTTCATTTCTTCAGCCTCACTTGCTGTGAGATCCAAGTAGATCTAGAATGAGAATAAAAAGTTAAATAAAAAGGAATTTGCTCTCATAGAGCTTACATTCTAACATTTAACTTATTCTTTAAACAATGATAAGAAATTTAAACTTTAGCATATGGGCAAATGTCAAGTCACTGAAATATTTTATACAGAAGGAAAACATGATGAGATTTATGTTTTTAAAAGATTACTGTATTTGAGATGGACTTAGTGTATACAGATGAAAACTTTGTACATAATGAGAAATAGAACTAAGGCAATATCAGTGGCATGACTTTTAGGGCAGACATTTGAAATGTTAATGAGATAGAATTTATAGGATTTGGAGATGGTATATGAGTGGTGTGGGAAAAGAGAAATGAAGGATAATTTCTGTAGTTTTATTTTTGCTGAGTAGGTAGATGGGAGTATCATTCAATCAGAAATAATTTACACTTGCAAAGCAGTTTTAGAATAATGGATGCTAAGTTGATTAAAAATCAAATATATATATATATATGGAAAAGGGAAGAACATACAGAGCTGGGTCCCAAGGGCTTAGATTGTGTATTAGAAGATAGGTGGCATTTTAACCCATGATATTAGGATAAATCACCTAGGAAAAGTATAATAAGAGAAGAAAGAATAGATCCCTATATATGCCAACATTTAAAGGATGACATAAATGGGATTCCACAATGAATTTGTAATGAGAGGGGAACTACAATATGGGACAGAAATTTGTAATTAGAGAGAAACTATAATATATATTTGTGTGATAAAAAAAAAGTATTGAGATTATATGGTGTGATTGAAAGTGGATCCAAGAGGTCATACGAGAAAAGAAGTAAAGAGCACCAATCCAGTATGGTAATCAGGGTATCTTTGATAGCGTTAGTTGAAGTGATGTTGCACAATAGTGAGGTGGATATTACAGTGGACTGAGGAATGAGGCAGGAAAGCACATGGCGATGGTGATTATAGCCTGTGGTATTAGTTTGCTTTTGAAGGAATGATAAGACTAAATTGCTGTAACGAGAGCAAGGTACAGACAGTTGTCATTTTTAAAAGGGGAGCAACTTATAGACATTTTATGTTTTGGAAAAAAAGTGAGAGGGTCATATTAGAGGTTGCATTGAAGTGGTTTAAAAAGTATAATGAGAGCAACATGAAACATATCTATGTTGTGGCCTGAATGGTCCCTTGCCCTTTGTGTTATAGTGTATGCACATATAATGTATGCATGCATAATGTACAGTAAAAATAAAATTTTTAAATGACGCAACATTTTAAAACATGGGTCCAACTGATTGTTCTTAGTAGAACTCAAGAGCTTTCCACATTAATTTTTGCCTCTCTTCTCCTTCTCACTTATAATATCACCAAGGGCAATTAACATAAACAGGCTAGTGATACCCTTGACTTTACAAGGTAATTAACACAGCAGGAAATACATTCTGGGGCAGACAGTTCCAAAAAAGAGTGGGTGGAATCTTAATGGGAGACTAAGGAAGAGTAAGCAAGTTAATAATTCCAGACCATATATAACTCTCAGATCATTAACGTCTCAAAGCTATTTTTAAAAACCCAACAACTTGGAAATAATTATTTTAACATTTTCTTCAGTTTCAGCAGTGGTTGGGCTTTTATTACTATTTTTTTCCTGAGAGTAGTAGACTTTCTAAACTTGTTTAAAAGCCAACCTAATTGCTAGGCTTGCGTAACTTTCTAGAGGCATTATTTAAGCAATAATGACCTTCAGATTGGATATGTTTTGGCATTAATGACCAATTGAAACTATTGGTAGGCTCAGGTGAAACTAGAGGCCTTTAATAGAGCCTGCCATTAATGGTCAGAAAATGTCCAACTGGAAGGTTATTAGTGTGATTATAAATCGTAACAATGTAAATAAAAAAGCAAACTGTTCAAAAGTTACAAGTTGAACATCAAGTTGCCATGGATACCGTATTTTCCTAGATACAGCAACCCAGACCACTAACCAAAGGAGAACAATTTTCAATTCTTACAGTTCCATCTAGGATTATAATTGCTCTTTGGATACAGATATTGATCCATACAATCTAAAACAACTAACATTCCCACTGTGTAAAAACAATAACTTTTGGAATAAAAAGGGTTTAAGAAGGTTATTCTTTCTAATTTCTATTACTACCATTATGATAGACTGAACTACTTTAATATATTGTTATGTTTAAGCTATCCAAAGAAGGAAAATAGAGACATCACAAGTAGAGGTGGATCCAGTTTTTGTGAAACTTGAGGCTCATAGAATTTTAGGATTCCTTAAAAAAAAAAAAAAAAGATATCCAAATTACTAATAGGAAATATCCATTTCTCCAATGCTCCTACCACAGGAGAAATGTGACAGAGACAGCTATTTTACTTATTGCAATAAAGTTTCTTATTTTTGGGAAGTTTAGAAAAATTGTACGACTATATAATATCGCAAGTATCCTCCCTTATGTGTAAGCTGAAGGCTTTTCTCAGTTTTAGGCTTGATTCATTTCACAGCAAATTCTTGCCTTATATCCTGTTAAGAATCCTCCAAGTTTAGACAAAGAAAGGGGCCAAGAGATTATCCAGTGTAACAACCTCATTGTAGATGGGAAAATTGAAGCTCAAAATGCTAAAGCAAGGAGGCTTAACCAACCCAAGTCCCCTGACTCACACTTTTCCGCACCCAAGTTCCTTAAGCCTTATTGGCTTTTTATAGAAAGAGGACTGCCTAGAACCTAAGTGATTTATGTTAGAAATTTTTGATGGACCACTGAAGCAGATTCAAGGGGAGTAGTATATTTACATAGAACTTCTTCATGGAATAAAGCGTTTTAGAGAAGAGATCAAATAATTGTTCATTTTAAAAACAGGTTCAGTAGTGGAAACCACTAGTTATGAAAACTAGATACCTCCTCCCTTTCACAGGAAATAAATTACTGCAGAAACATTACTGCCCAAGTAGGCCTACGTTTCTCAGCTTCATCTTACAGCTAGGTATTGTTCTGATAGCTGGGGGTCAATGGCAAGGATGAAATACAGAAATTATCATTGAATTTAAATGCATTGAGACGTGACTGTGGGACCACTTGTTTAAAAGCGGTTAAAACAAGAGCTAGAGCACTTATCCTCGATTCTTAAAGATTACTTAGTATTTGTTTAAAACTGTATTATTCCTTGGACATTTCAGAACTTGCTAGTGATTGGAATCTTAGAGTATGTGAGAAATGTCTCAGAAAAGATCAATTTCAAAGGCTTGAGTGTCCAACAGAAACTAACTTGTAATATCACAAATAATTTCTTAAATTTTACCTTACTGACATTTGGAAGATCTTGGTTTTAATTTTTAGATGAACACATTGGTCCTGCTATAATTTGTTGATAAAAGGCATAAATGAGCTGGAAACATTTCCAGATTAAAGATTAGCAAATTATCGCTTTTTCCAGTCAAGTATAAAAGATATATTTATTGGTGTAATAACTTCACTATCATTGCCAGAATTGTTTTATTTTATCATATAAACTGATATCAGTGTGTGTGTGTGTACACACATCCATAGATATAATGTATTGATTTTCATTTCTTGTCAAAATTCAATTTATTTGAGCAGCAATTTCTTGTTTTAATACATTTTGATACTGACCTCAAGGGAAGAAAGTCAATAACTGCATAATATACCTCCAGCCATAGAAACCAAATATTCAGACTTCTGTCAGCGGCACATCACCAGACTAACATAAATGCCTGTGAGATTGGCAGCTCCGCAGAGCTTGTCGATAGGAAAAGGGGTTATATAGACTTAAGAAAAAAATCTCAGGAGAAAATGAGAATTAAAGGGTGAAAGCTAGTTCTCAGATGTCTGAGTAGATCTAATGACTGATTTTCAACAGGGAAGATTTCCACAAATGTCAAATTTCTACCCCTTTCCCTTCTGTAGCCTGGTTACTGTGGTTTGGAAACTGGACAATTTCTGAATGTGACTTTTCCTGAGACCAAACTTTTAGAGAAATTATTATACTGTACCTTCTCATTTTTACATCCCAATCTAATTTATTATCTATTCCGCTAAGTCTTTTCAGATATGAGGTAGCAACCACTGAACTCAGATCAAAAGGAATATTTTTCACCTATAAATTCATCAGACTTAAAAGTCAAATCTCATACAAAATAGTTCCTTTGAACATGATGTTCTTTACTTATTTTGGATTAGTGTAAAAACTAGAACTGGCTCCTGGTGATAGGAGATAGTTACTTTTGATCACTGTTGCCTACATAGCAGTGACGTTTTCTAAAGTTCTAACACCAAGGACACGAACCTGCAACTGGCAAGTTCTGTCTGAGAAAGCACAATATAGGACATCAATAAAGTAAACACACAGGATCTAGTTAATGCAGCGGGTAATACAGCTGCCTTGACACCCTAAGGATCTGGGTTTACAACCAGCTGAGCTCATTGCTTCAAGGAGTCTAAGGTCAGTCCTTCTCTGTTTTCTATGCATTGAAAATCACTCACTATTCAGCATAATTGACAAGTTAATTTCCAACAGGACTGTACATTAAAATAGAGGGTTTTTTCCCCTGCATTTTTAAAAGCAATGTCCAGACATACACAATTCTGATAGTTTTGAGGGGCTGACTGTATAATAAAGTCTCCAAATTTCATTTCAGGCTTCACTTGGATTCTGAAACTTTTCTACAGCATGCAAAACAATTAAAAACACCCTGCCATGTTTCTGGTATTGCATCTGGTGAATCGTGAACACTCTCAGACACTTGACTACTTTGTCTTTTGGGTTCCTAAAGAGGTGACTGCAAACATAACGAGAATAATAAACAAGAAAAATATCTTCTGGTTTGTGGAATTATTTACTGGAAATCAGTAAAAAAGTAAGTATATTCACAGTATAATGTTTAAAAAAGATTTTAATAATATAAATTTGACACAATAGGTCATAATACAAAATACATATTCAGACTGGAAGAATTTTAGATACCTAATTTTAAAATACAATAATCAAGCCAGGTTTCCATAGTAGTAACTGCATAAATCATATTTTTTTCTAAATATAATGTCTACATTGTACTCTTTGAGGAAGGGTATGTTATACCTGTGTACCTGAATGGCTAAATAGTATTTTTGAAGTTATTTTCTTTAATGACAATGTTTTATCGATAATATTTTATCATTTGCCTCCTATCCTTATGAAGTTTTTATTATTTTCACTAATTATTTTTTAAAGCTTTCCTACTTCATTTCCCTAGCTTCATTTCAACTTGCCATTGTACTCAAACAGTACGATATATGCCTTCAATAAATAGCAGCTATAAATGAAGCCTCTTGTGATTTTCAGAACATGATATGCTATCTCACTTTTCCATAACTTAGAAGAAGATTTCTCAAATTTGGCACTATTAACATTCTGGGATGACTAATTTGTTGTGGAGAGTGCTTCTGTGCATTGTAGAAAGCTTACCAGCATCTCTGGTCTGGACTCACCAAATGCCAGTAGCACTTTGTTCCTCCATCTGTGACAGCAGCCATTGTCTAGGTCTCTAAACATCGATAAATGTCCTCTGGGTACAACATTTCTCAGCTGAGAAATGCTGACTTAGTACATACAGTTTTGTGTGTTAGGAATAACTTTTTTCTTGGCCTTGCTCAGCTGCATACTTCTGTCTATACATTCTGGAATCACCTTGATGTGTCATTTCCACTTTAAAACTTAGTTGAATCACCCAGGGAGAAATAAGGGCTTATTTTATTCTCTTTGCACTACGATGGGTTTATATCCCTGTTAAAATTCTTAGTATATATAATACATTCTTCTTTTATTCTGCTTGTAAACGTACCTTGATCCCTTACTTGCCCTACTACTTAGGTGAAAAATTAAGGGTAAATATGTTACCTTTTTCCATGGTGTATTCCCAGATTCTATCATAATTCCTGATACATAGTAGGCATCCAATAAATATTTATACGAATGATGAAATAAATGACTAAATGAATAAATGGGAGTGAAAATTTTATAAAAAGAAAACTCATAAATATATTTTTACCTTTACACAGAACACTTTTCTGGAAAATAAATTTTTAAATTTTTTTTCCTTAAATTCTACAATAGTGGATTTTGAAGTTATAAAGAAAATGTACTGGTTAGAGTTTCAATGTAGGGGGTCTAAAATGTCATTACAATTTTATAAATAAAAAAGGGATCTTATATATCAAATTTTTAGAAATGGTTATTTAATGATATTATCACTCACACAAAATATACCAGTAGCTGGTATGAACTTATAGTTAGTTGCTTTATTCTCCAGTGCTGAGGTGCTAATTAATATTTGTTAGTGACAATGAAATGCAAAATTTTAAACAGAAATATTTTTTCTTGCTAGTTACACCTACTGATCAATTGCTTTGGAACAAATTTCCTTTCAATAAGATAGAATTTCAGGGCTTTTGTAGCCAATATAATCTTTTATATCATCACAGTAGACTAAATAATGCCTCCCCCCCTCGAAAAATGCCTGGATTAGAATTTCTGGAACCTGGCAATATGTTACGTTATATGGCAAAAAGGACTTTGCAGATGTAATTAAGTTGAGAAGGGAAGATTTTCCTGGATTACTCAGGTGGATCCAGTGTAATCTCAGAGGGCCTGATATAATCAGAGAGATAGAGACAATATGACAATGGAAGCAAAGAGAGATTTTAAAATGCTACACTACTGGAGTTGATGATGGATGAAGGGCTCAGGAATTAAGGATGCTGGTCCTATCCATGGAAGGTAGACCTGCTGGCACTTTGAATTTTGACCAGTGAAACTGATTTCAGACTTCTGAGCTCAGTATCTGTAAAACAATTTTATAGATTAAAATTTTTAAATTGTTAAAAAAAACTTTCTGTTGTTTTAAGCCACTAAAGTTGTAGTAATTGACACTGTGGTGATTGAAAACAAATGAAATCATTATGAGGAGAATCCTTTTGACTTACTCTTGGTAAGAATTTTGTATTGAATGTGTAGCTATATATGTTTAGATATCATTTTTCCATTATCTACAGGTAAACATTGTTTGAGGCTATACACCATTCTATAAATGCACTAGAAGTATTCATCCATTCTCATCCAGTCTATCATCTATCAAGCCAGTTGCTCTAGGATAGTGGACACCATGGTAAGTACACTTGAGCAGCTGCCCGTGTTCAGTGACGCTGTGAACAAGGTTATATGTAGATCCTGATGCATCCATGATGGGGTGTCCATCTATGCCGAAACTATTCCCTTATAATCTGTCTGAGGTATAAAAGCTTTATAGTAAGTACTGCTATCTAGAAGTTCTTATAACTTTATTTAAGTATCTCAACTAATTTGGCCTTTTGTATTCTTGTGATTTTTATGTGGTGTTTCAATGTATCTATATTTTTAAATAGAAAGAAATGACGTCTTTTAATATTGACTATCTGGATCTTCTTTACTGCATCTAGTAAGCTTTTCTATAAGGCAAACTTGCACATTTTTTGTTTGATTTACTCTTAGGTACTTATTTACTTTTAATTTAAATGTTTTTTTTTCTCACTTTGTTCTTAGCACATAGGAATAAATGGACTTTGAATTTAGTAATCTAGATTAACTCTGTCGTAAATTCTAATAATTTATTAGCAGTTTATTTAGGAGTTTCTATGTATACAAGAACATTATCTGCAATTTTTTTTCCTCTCATTTCTTGTTCCTGGCTTAATGAGCTGGCTAAGAATGGAAACACTGATAACAGAAAACCTTATCTTGTTTCTGATCTCAAAGGGAAAGATTTGCACACTTCAATTTATACACGATGGTGCTGAAATGGCTTTTGTTTTATTGTGGAATAATGTGAAGGTAGAACAAATAGGATTTCATGACAGAGTTCATGTGGCAGCGGATTGAAAAAAAATGTAGTAAAATACGATTTTTTTTTTACCTTGGTAGAATGCAGTTACTATGCTAGGAGGATTGGAGGCGGCTATAAAATCAAGAGCTGAGTTTAAACATGTTAAATTTGAGATGTATATTAGATAGGCAGGTGGGTGTGAAAAGTAATCAGTTGATATTAGATTAATCAAACTTCTCCAGAGAAACAGAACCAATAGGATATATAGAGATATATAAGAGAAGATCCAGTCTGAGCCTTGGCTTATATAATTATGGAGGCTGAGAAGTCCCATGATATACCATCTGCAAAGTGGAGAACCAGGAAAACTTCTGGTGTAATTCAGTCTGAGTCCAAAGGCCTAAGAACTAGGGGAGCTGATGTCGTACATCCTAGTTCAAAGCCAAAGGCCCAAGAACTGGGCAGGGGTGGAACGTGGGTCAGACAGGGGAGGTGTTATTATGTAAGTCCTGGAATTCAAAAGCCCAGGAACAAGGAGCTCTGGTGTCTGAGGGCAGAAGAATATGGATGTCTCAGCTCAAGAACAGAGAAAATTCACCATTCTTTTACCCATTTGTTCTATTCTGGCCTTCAATGGATTGGGCGATGCCTGTCCACATTGGTGAGAGTGGATCTTCTTTATTCAGTCCACTGATTAGAATAGTCAGATACTAATCTTTTCCAGGAGCCCCCTTACAGACACTCCCCAAAATAGTTTTACCAGCTCTCTGGGAATCTCTTAGCCCAGTCAAGTTGACACATAAAATTAACCATCACAAGCCCACTGCTTGTCAGCTTGGCATTCATATGTATCTCCTTAAACCGTACACAATCTCCAAATAAAGCAAAGACATAATTCTGCCTAATGTGTTACAACCATCCTGCTTACACCAAGCATGTACTAATCTCTTCAGAAGAGTTGATAAAGTCTTTGAGTGACTTTTATCCTTCTCCTAGTATTCTCCTGTAACTTAAACACATGACATAGTATTAGCAATACTCAAATACTGATATAAAGTTAATACATCTTATGTTACTGAATAAAGGAATAACAGACGAAAGAACAAAAACATTTACTTAATATACATGTATATACACACAATATATTCATAACAAAATAAGAAATACCCATGGCAATTATGGTTCTTATTTCTCTAACTGCTTATATGAGTCTAGCTAGTATTTATAACTACACTTTTCTACTCCATATTCTGTATTCCTTTTGCTATCATTTCTGATAGGTGGTTATTTGTAGTCCTCACTGAATTGGGTTGGTGTAATTTTCCATTGACCTTAATCACAGGGCATGGCAATACTAGGAGATATTCCAAGGAAACTTTTTGCCTTAGTCCTGCAAGATATCACCAACTAGTTGATCCTACAGCTGAATCTTCAAAAGGCCATTTTATCATCTATCCAGCCATTTGCTTTGGGATAGTAGAGATGGTAAGACTAGTGAATTCTATGAGCATGGGCCTATTGCTGCACTTTTTTGACTGTAAAATGTGTACCTTGGTAAGAAGCAATGCTCTATGGAATACTGTGGTGGTGGAGAAGGTATTCTGTAAATCCACAAATGATAGTTTTGGAAGAAGCATTGCATGCAAAAGAATGTAAATTCATATTCAGATTAAGCATCTATTCCAATAAGGACAAAATTCCACTTCTTCCGTGATGGAAGCTGTCCAGTGTAATCAACGTACCACCAGATACCTGGATGATCACCTCAGGGAATGATATATCAGGAGCTCAGTGCTGGTGTCTACTGCTGGCATATGGGCACCCAGCATCGACCAAAGCCAGATTAGCTTGGGTGAGGAGAAATTCCTGTTGCGGAGCCAATGCTGCCACCATGGCAACTTTACTAATGAGCCCACTGGACAATGATGAATGACTGGGGAAAGCAACTGATTGATATCCAAAGAATGGATCATCCTATCCATGTAATTATTAAAATCCTCCTCTGCTGAGACAACCTTTGGTAAGCATTCAAACAGGACACGAATACCTTCATGTTTTTTCCCCATTTTGAGACATCTATCCATACATCTCTTTACTCAATTGCTTTGTCATCAATTTTGTTATCATTTTCCTTTTAAGTTCCTGATCATCCAGCAAAACCATTGACTATAAGCCCATGAATCAGTACACAATTCCATGTCTGGCCATTTCTCCTCCCATGCAAAGTATACAATCAGGTGCCCTGCCCAAAGTTATGCCTATACCTAACCCACACATTCATAAGGTTGGGTTCGCATAGCACACTCCATTACCAAATGGAAGTCATATGTATGTGATAGGGTCTGAACAGCCCCTGAAGGCATAAGCAAGTTTCATAAAAAAGAGACCCAAATGCCCATGGTACCCACTCCTGCTACACTGCCTTCTCTCTCCAAACATGCACGTCTGGCATCATGAGGAGTTTCCTATGATCAGTTGACAGAGGAAGAGAAGACCTGGTCATGGTTTACATATGGTCTTACACAATATGCAGTTAACATCCAAAAGTGGACAGCTGCAGCACTACAGCTCATCTCTAGGACATTCCTGGAAGTCAGTTGTGAAAGGAAACGTCCCTGTATACAAAATATCTGCACTGGATATTTGTAATCAACATCTTATAGGAAGCAAGGATATTTTTGAACATTTGGGGAAAATTAAGGCGAGAGATAAGTTTTTGCATCTGGCCCCTACTACAACCAAGAAAGATACAAAACACCTAGTGGGCCTATATGGATTTTGGACACAATTCACTCAGTAGAGAATAGTGAAAATCTGATAGTTTTGAGTGGGACCCAGAATACAAGAAGGCTCTGCAACAGATCCAGAATTCTGTGTAAGCTGGTCTGCCCCTTGGAGCATCCAATGGTGCTTCAAGTGTCTGTGGCAGATAGAGATGCTGTTTGGAGCCTGTGGCAGGCCCTTATAGCTGAATCACAGTGCAGACCTTTAGGTTTCCAGAGCAAGGACTTGATGCCATCTGCAAATAACTATTTTTTTTTTTAAAGATGGCCCTAGGTCTTGATGCTGGGCCTTAGTAAAAACAGAATGCTTGACCTTGGGCTGTTAAGTAACTGTGTGGCCTGAGCTACCTATGATAACTGAATCTGTATAAATGGTTCATAAGATGGACCACCAGCACTCATTTCACTGCTGGAAGTAGAGTTATCAGTATATTTAAATCGAAACAGCTTAAAGAGCCAATCCCAGAAACCCCAAAGCCAACTTAGAAAACTCATTCTTAAAATTGTTTCTCCAGAACCACTCTTAATATCAAAATAAAATATGTCTTGATTTTAGAGAAAATGAACAAGAGAAGAAATGATGCAAATTATCAATGCTTGAAGGCTATTTAAAATCTTAATACTGAATAAAATGTCAAGGCATAAAAGGTAGATTAAAAAAATGTTGAGAGAAGCTTGCCCTGATGCAGTTGACAATTAACAGTTCAGAGTGATGAAGAGAAGCAGCCAGTTTTAGAAGCCATGGCTAGAGACGCAGGAGGAAAACCAGAAGAATGAATGAAGTATCCTTGAAACCGAGTAGAAAAATATGTCAAAAATAAGGAAATTTGCTTAAACTTCAATTATTATTATATAAATAATGCTTAAATAAATATTCTTATATCTATATTGTAGCTCACTTGCAGTAGTTTTTCTGGTAGACCAAATTTCTACAGTAGAATTTTGGAAAAAAACCTATGTCAATTTACAATGTTGGTAGGTGTTTTGCAATTGCTACTGAAAGAGGGAGATTATACAAACTTACCTATCTGTCCTTAATATAAGAGAATACAATGGCGAAATACATATTTTGCTCCAGATATCTTTCAAGAACAAAGAAATTTTGGAAGGTTGTCAAAGACAGAACCTTAACTGGTTTCCCATTTATGAACAATCAAAGTTAGAAATCTCTGATTTTCATTTGAACCAGACAAAAGCCACCATTAAATAGTAAACTCTAAAATTCAACATATAACCAGGCACACACTTGGCTCTCCCTGAATGAGACTTTTCTATAGCAGGTTGGCAAGCGACTCATATTGGAAGTAAGTGAGAGAAGGTTATTATGATTATTTAAGAGATCAGATGTGATCAGGAGAGCTGCAAGTAAATCACATCTACTTCTAAGCCTATGCTTTCAAAACCTTCAGACATCTAATGATGACTTTCACTATTTTTATTTTATCCATATGTGACCCTGGGCTGTTAAGTAACTGTGTGGCCTGAGCTACCTATTATAATTGAATCTGTATAAATAGTTCATAAGATGGATCACCAACACTCTTTTTACTACTGGAAATAAAGTTATCAGCATATTTAAATCTAAACAGATTAAAGAGCCAATCCCAGAAACCCCAAAGCCAACTTAGAAAGCTCACGTAAAAAGTATATGTGACCTATACTTTTAATCATTTATTATGTTTAAAATCAATTCATTTTCTTTTGCCTAAATCTACACTAGAAGAAAAATTTATGTCACTGTTATGAATAGGGAGAAGGTATCACTTGTCATTAAGGAAGGGTAACTGAAAGAATAAATACAATCAATACAAACAATGCTGTTAAATTTAAAGCTGATGTTATTGCTTGTCAATGGCGTTGAACCTATGGAATTTAAAAAAGAAAGTACCAAGGGTTAGAGAAGAATTAAAGGTATATTTGTTTTACTAGGTATGCTTATTGAATTGTAAAGGCATGGATTGAAAACTTAGACTCTGAACTGTATCTTGTCATAGAATGTTTTACTCAGAGCAGCATTCTAGTCCATTAACAAAATAAAAACAAGTTGTAGCTCTTATCTTTCTATTAGAATCACAACTGCTATTGAACTGAATGTTGGTCCATAGGACTTAAAGTAAACAGCATCTATCTCATGAAACCGTAATAATAAGAATTTTCGTTTAAAAGAAGCCCTAGGAATTAGATATTTTTAACTCTCTTCTTTTTGTTAAGAAAGGTTATGCTTAAACCATGTTATTGTTAAGTATCGCTAAAGAAAGACTTTAAAAAATTTATATTTATGTAAATAATTTTAGGTTATTTTTGTAGCTGTGGAGAAAGTCCAGAAATCATCCAGTGTGATAACTTCACTTTTTTGTTAATAATAAAACTGAATCTTGGACACCTTAGTGGAAGTCTGAGAGTGGAAAAAACCACACAATGGGAGCAGACTGCAAGTCTGTTTAAAGTTAGCATATCTTGGACATAGGACTCTACCCTACAATATCTTTTTAAAAAATTTCTGTTTTATCTCAAAGTCTTAGAAAAATCTATTAGGAACTTTAATTGCCTTAAAATTGAATAGATGGATGATTATACATTTGCATTAATTATAGAGAGATTGCCCTAGTGGAAATATTTTAAAGACAGAAACTGTAGTCATATCAGAACATGGAGAGCAAATGAAACAACATAGAGGAAAATCTTCATGAAGATGAAACACCTTTTGCTGAATGTTTGAATGTTGGTGTCCCTCCAAATTCCTTATGTTGAAACCTAACTCCCAAGGACATGGTATTAAGAGGTGGAGCTTTTAGGAAGTCATTAAGTCATGAAGGCAGAGCTCTCATGAATAAGATTAGTGCATTTATAAAGAGGCTTGAGCGAGCCTGCTAGCTCCCTTCCATCATGTGAGGACACAGCAGCAAAACACTATCTATGGAGAAGAGAGCAAGCCCTTACCAGACATTGAATCTGCTGGTACCTTGATCTTGGACTTCACAGAATCCAGTACTGTGAGCAATAAATTTCTGCTGTTTATGTATTACCCAGTCTAAGAATTCATTATAGCAAGTGAAACAAACTAAGACACCTTCCATTAAGTTTTTGTACACACAGATGTTCTCTGCCATACCCCAATATACTGGTTACTTGCTCCAAAAACTAATTTTGATTTTGTATGTTTGTGTGTGTTAATTGCATAGACAGTATATGAAAAAAAGAAAATGTCCTTAATCATAATAGCTACTCAATATTTTAAATAACAGATATATATAGAGAGTGCTTATTATGTTCCAAGCACTCTCTTGGATGCTGGGTAGACTCTTCATTTCATTGACCAAATGAGAAAAATGAGCAGTAAATTAACATTGTCTAGTAACTTCCACTTTTTAGGAGTCAAGAAAGAATTGCTGAATTCTTTCATCATTTACAGGGTCAGTAAATGAATTGGTACAGCCTCAATGTGCCGGTGATGCTTAGAGGACAAGGAACTGAAAAGGAACGTGATAGCATAAGAATTTCATTCAAGTCCCATGACACTCATATCTTATGAATCACAGTTTTTTGTTTGTTTGTTTTACTTTAACCTCATGCGCAGTGAGAAACAGCTTTTGTTAGAATGGAGTTACATTAGCCATGATGACTTCTGCCTCTAGCTAGTCCCACAAATCTTTCAAATTTCACTTGTAGAAAATGTAACTAAGACTAAAACGAAATAAACAAACCAACGCCTGTGAGAATTGTTGGTTTTGTAACTTTAAGCATAAAAATGTCTTTTTTGAAACCTGACCTATTTTTATAAGGGCAAGCATATGTGGTCTTCACATTTATTATGGCAAACAAGACTCCACATTCCCCTACTGGAAACCAGCAGCATTTTAATACTGATGAAGCTTTGTGCTGAGAAGCAACATTCTCCTGATCACTGCCATCTGGACACTATTTGTGCTTTATTTACACTTGCACTATCTACTCAAAATGAAAGTTTTGCTCCAAAACACAAATGTAGTAAAAACAGACAATCCCATTCTTTCCCCTTACATCTGTATACATTCTCTCCTGCTCTTTACTTTTCAATTAAAACTGAATTTATCTGTAGACAATTTCTAATGTTGTTAATAAATTTATTCCTGAAGAAAATAGCATAGAACTTCGTAATTGAACTCATAAGTAATATAGAAAACAGACACAATATGAAACAAAAATTCGTTTACTAAAAATGACTAAAGTCAACTTTTATGTAGGAATATGGTTACACAAGAACATCCAATTAGTTTGTGTGTGTTGTGTCTGTGTGTATGTATTTCGTTGCAAACTGCTTAATGTTGGAGACCAAAAAAGGGCCGAAAAACACAAACACCACACTATTGTTTTAGCTTATTCTATCTGAAAAATAATTTATTTTTATTATTGGTAGCAATCAACCAGTTAGTAGAATTTATTGAAGATTCATTGTTCACTATAATGGTTGATGCAAGGGGAATATCATGATTCCCATCTTCATGCTGTGTATGTTAAAAATTCAGTTTCATTATTTATCAATAAAGCCTTGAGACATTCAAAATTCCTAAATACTGGTTATGAAATACAGTCTACATTATATTTATTTGATCCATACATACACAATGTACAACTATACCAATTGCATGTGTGTAACGAACACTTTTAAATATATCTATAAATATATTAATAATAGTTTTCATTGGCTGGTATGCTATATGTGTATTTTTTCTGTCTCACACTTTTGTTTGCCAAATTTTAAATGACAGAAATGTTTAACTTATTATCAGATTAAAATAATACATTTTTATATTGGCATTATCTTTATGTAGGAGCATAATTTAACTCATAAAAGATGTTTCAAAAAGGTGAGATCAAAGATCCAGTTTGACATGTTTACAGACTACTTCAATACTCTTCAAATATGAGAGACTATGTCACACGAAAGACTCTTAATCCCAGATAGTGTTTCTTTTTTTTTACAAGACCAAGAGTAGCAAATGTTGCATGGTTATTGTACATGGCAATGCACAAGGGTCTGGGTTTCCTCCAGAAGCTTACCATAGAGCTCTTTAATTTATACAACCAGTCGCCTGACAGATATCTTCTGCCTAGAGTGAAGTTTAGCACTTTTAATTTTTATTTATTTATTTTACTTGATTTATTTTGAAAGAGGGTCTTACTCTGATGCCCAAGCTGAGTGCATTGACACGATCACGGCAGGTTCACCCTCCTGGGCTCAAGCAATTGTCTTGCCTCAGCCTCTCAAGTAGTTGAAACCACAGGCACGCTCCTCCACACCCAGCTAATTTTTTTATTTTTTGCAGAGATGAAGTCTTGCGATTTTGCCCGGGGTATCCTGGAACTCCTAGACTCAAGTGATCCTCCTGCCTCAGCCTCCCAAAGTGCTAGGATTACAGGCGTGAGCCATGGTGCCAAGCCAGGTTTCGCACTTTTTTTTTTTTTATGAGACTGAGTCTTGCTGTTGTCAATCTGGGCTAGAGTGCAATGGCATGATCTTGGCTCACTACAATGTCTGTCTCCCGGCTTCCAACAATTCTGCCTCAGCCTCCTGAGTAGCTGAGATTACAGGTACCCACCACCACGCCTGCCTAATTTTTGTATTTTTAGTAGGGGCGGGTTTCACCATGTTGGCCAGGCTGGTCTTGAACTCCTGACCTCAGGCGATCTACCCGCCTTGGCATCCCAAACTGCTGGGATTACAGGCATGAGCCACTGCGCCCGGCCAGCACTTGTTAACTTGAAGAACTTTCATCCCTCTCTCCCACAAACATCTTAGATCTCTGATGTTTCCGACACCCCTGTATTTTCGATTTTTCACCATTGTGCTTCTAAGGTTTGTTCTGTGCGGGAGATGCACGAGGAGAGAAGAAAAGGCACATATGCAATACCTTTAAGGGTAAATAAGCTTTATCCCATGTAAATAGCAATGGAGATATAATAAGCAAATGATATAATAAGTAAATTGATATAATAAGCAAATTGATATAATAAGCAAATGATATAATAAGCAATGATATAATAAGCAAATTGATAAAAGAAGCAAATTACAATGGGAAGGGGAGAAGGGAAAGATTCACCAGACTATGGAGGATTCACCGCCAGACTGGAAGCAACAGCCTGGGCTTCAGATAGGATACCGCACTCACCAGACTATGGAGGATTCACCACCACACTGAGAAGCAGGAAACTGGGCTCTGGAGTCTGCCACTAGTATGTACACAGATGAGGAGCAGTCTCATGAAGCTTCAGCACAGTCTGGGAACCTAGCTCCTTCTGTAAGAAGTTGTTTGGCATGAGACCCAGTCACCAGGGCCCTTCATGACTGGAACAGAAAAAGGTCAACTTGTTTTTGTGATTGTCTGTTGTTTTTCAATAACTAATGTTTAGGAATAGATTGAAATAGAGATTTCTCCAAAACAGTGCTGGATGAAGGCCTCAAGGGGCTCACACAACCTGTTCTGGGACTTGGTGACTATTGCTTGTGTCCGTGTTCAATTGAGTTCACATTTTTATTTAACTTTTCCTCCACAAGGTTCTGTTTATTAAATATGGAAACTTCATTGGATTTTATTCTCAGTCACTTTCTTTTATATATCTATCTCTTTTCCTGAAACAACTTATTTTCTTTTAGAATATGAATCATCATCATAATCCCTCATCTATTTCAGTTGTTCACATGGTTTCTAGCGTATTTATGTACAATTCTCCATTCAAACATTTTAGCTTGACATCCCATCACAATCTCAAAAGAACATATTTGAAATCTGCATATTCTTCTGCAGCTCTGCTAAACCTCTACTCACCTAATTGCTCAATATTTAAACACATTAGCTTCCTTGGCTCCTTTCAAATTTCACTCACTCAGCAATGTTCAGGTCTGTTTGTTCCTACTTCCTAAAAAAATCCTCAGTGTATCCACTATTTCCCATCCTCAATGCCATCCCTCAAGTCCCAACTTTAATCATTTCTTTCCCAGACTGCACAAAGACACTTCCAACTGATATCTTTACATCTATTCACTTTCCAGTCATCACAAATGGTCTCCATAATAGTACAAAAATTATTTTCTTCTTATTAATTTTTTTAATGGCACCAGTTCTTTATAAAACTGTCTTGTCTTTTTTGAGACAGAGTCTTGCTCTTGTTGCCCAGGCTGTAGTGCAATGGCGCGATCTCGGCTCACCGCAACCTCCTCCTCCCAGGTTCAAGCGATTCTTCTGCCTCAGCCCCTGAGTAGCTCAGATTACAGCCATGTACCACCACGCCCAGTTAATTTTGTATTTTTAGTAGAGACAGGGTTTCTCCATGTTTGCCAGGCTGGGGTCAAACTCCCAACCTCAGGTGATCCATCTGCCTCAGCTTCCCAAAGTGCTGAGATTACAGGTGTGAGCCACAGTGCCCATGTTCAGCTTTTAAAATCAACTTTCTTTTTCTTATTTTTAGCCTTTACACAGTTTCCTCTATTTAAAAAAAAAAAAAAAAAAGAAAAAAAAGAGAGTCTCACTCTGTTGCCCAGACTGGAGTGAGGTGATGCAATCTCGGCTCACTGCAACCTCTGCCCCTGGGTTCAAGCAGTTCTTTTGCCTCAGCTTCCCTAATAGCTGGCATTACAGGCGTGTGCGACCACACCTGGCTAATTTTTGTATTTTTAGTAGAGGCAGGGTTTTGCCATATTGGCCAGGCTAGTCTCGAATTCCTGACTTCAAGTGATCCGCCTGCCTTAGCCTCCCAAATTGCTGAGATTACAGGCGTGAGCCAACGGCACCAGCCAATTTCCTGTATCTTGAATGGCCCTTTTTTTACTTATTAACGTGGTAAATTTTTACATTCTTTTCGGTCTCAATTTTATGAATAAATTCATGAAGAAATCCATGAATTGGGAATCTAAGTTGTTTGAGAAGCCACAAAAATAGATGTTAATTCTGAACATTTGACTATAAGAGAACAAGATAAAAGCAATGATCTCTTTATATTTGCATGATATCCTAGTACATGGTTGACAATACTGGAGAATGTGGCAGGTCGCTTCCAGTAGATGAAGTAGATGTCAAAGATGGTGCTTGATAGTGCCAAAGGAGAAAGAAAAGATGATTCCTGTCCTTGATGAATCGACACTATAGTGGAAGAGACAGAGTGGCTAATACGTATAATTATAGTCATGCTTTAAAAAATTGACATATATTAAAGGAAATATAAGAAAGAAAAACTGAGTGCGGGGCATGGTGGCTCACGCCTGTAATCCCAGCACTTTGGGAGATTAAGGTAGGTGGATCACTTGAGATCAGGAGTTCAAGACTAGGCTGGACAACATGGTGAAGCCCTGCCTCTACTAAAAATACAAAAATGAGCTGGGTGTGTTGGCGGGTGCCTGTAATCCCAGCTACTCTGGAGGCTGAAGCAGAAGAATCACTTGAACCCAGGAGGCATTAGTTGCAGTGAGCTGAGATTGTGCCACTGCACTCCAGCCTCAGTAACAGAGTGAGACTCCATTAAAAAAAAATAAAAAAGACAAAAATAAGAAAGAAAAAGAAATGAAACATAAATTTTTCTGGATTATTAAAGTTTCATTAAATAAAGTGACTTTATCAGATAAGGAAGATGAATGTGAGAGTGGTAGAAATTGAGGAATAGGGACAAGAGGAAAAAAGCCCTCAATAGTAACTTTTAGTTGAGAGAAGCCTAACTGTAGAAAAAAAATCACTCCACTGTGCATCCATCTTTCTGGGGTCTGAAGTATATATAGTCATGAAGACCATCTTTCAGAAAATAAACCTAAAATCACAAACACAAAAGTAGTACAAACCAAATATAGAATGAGAAATTACGCAACTTACAAAACACTCAGAATGTCACAAAGTAACAGCCTTTTCAATGTTTTTTATTCATTAAGGCATAATTTACATAAAATATACAAATCTTAGAAGAGTTTTGTGAGTAATCAGCTATCTAATCAAGATACAGAACATTTCTATTAGTGCAGAGAGTATCTTTATGTTCCTTTCCAGTTAATCTTCACTGCCGAAGGCAATCACTGTTCTGATTTCAATAATCATAGAAGACTAGGCATGGTAGCTCACAAATATAATCCCAGAACTTTGAGAGGCCAAAGTGGGAGGATTGCTTGAGCCTAGGAGTTTGAGACCAACCTGGGCAACATAGGGAGATTCCATCTCTACAGGCATGGTGGTGTGTGCCTGTAGTTCCAGCTACTTGAGAGGCTGGGGTGGGAAGATGGCTTGAGTCCAGAAGACTGAGGCTGCAGTGAGCTGTGATCAGGCTATTGCACTCTAGCCTGGGTGACAGAGTGAGTGAGATCCTGTCTCAAAAAGAAAAACAAATATATATTACTTTTGCTTTATCTTAAGCTTTCAAAAAAAGAATTGTTCAGCATGTACTTTTTATGTAAATGTATATACATGTATATGCACATGTTAATGTATGGCTTTGGCTCAATGTACTAATTTGGAGATTCATTGATGTTATTATATGTGTCAGTAGTTTGTTTCTAAAGCTATGCTGTATTCCACTATAATAACGTGCCATAGACTTCTTATCTATTATGGAATATTTTGATGTTCAGTTTGGGGTATCATGAGTTAAGCTGCTATGAACATACAAGTCTTTCTGTGGACATGAGTCTTCATTTTTTATTTAACATGAGTAAATATCTAAGACAGAAACTAATGGGTCATGGCTCTGTTTGTGTTTAATTTTACAAAAATTTGTCAAACTGGTTTCTAAAATATTCATGCCATTTTATATTTCAAATAGAAATTTAGGAGTTTCAGGTTTTCCAAATACTTACTTTTTGGGGGGATGTAAAATACTATTTAATTTTGCTCTTAATTTGCATTTCCCTTGTAGGGAACCAACCCCACATCACACCCGTGGGTACCCCGAGTTCGGTGGCAACAAAAGAATGAGGAAAAGACAGATTAAGAGAGATAGTGGGACCAGGGGACCATCACTCATCACTGGAGGAGACAGTGAAGGCCCCGAGCTCTGATCATTCACACTATTTATTGGTTACAATCACTTTGATCGATAGGGTAGGGGTGGAGTAATGGTGGGGAGAGGGTGATGTGATGGTGGAGAGAATCAGTGAGCCGGAAGTGAATCAGTGAGTCAGAACTGGTGTGCCATTCTAAAGTTTGATAGCAGTGGCAGTTTGGGAGTTTCATAAGACAAGAACATGTGGTTATCTTTAGCCTATTATCTATGCGCAGCTGGCAGACCGCAGGCCTTACAAGGAGCCTACAAGTCTGACTATGTCATAGTGCTACAAAGGGGTTTCGTAGCACAGTGTTTATGGTGACAGAGCCTAGGTCACTCTGCACTGGAACACGAGGCATGGAGAAGTTTGCCTCCCCAGAGGCCTCCTGCAGTTTGCTGTGGTTTGTTGTTCCCAGTTTATATGTTACTCATAAGCAATTTATGTATGCACTCTGTAAGTCCTTTCTCCTTTGCTGCTTCTTCCAACATCCCTGATATCTGTTGATGTGGCTAACTAGTGAGTAAAAAGATGTTCAACATTAATAGGTATCAGAAAAATGTAGAAATTTTAATTTTCAAAAAAATTCCAATTGATTTTTCTTTCATTGTTATTGCTTTTTGTACCCTTAATTCTTTTCCCACACTAAGATTTTTTCTTCATTATCCCATTGTGGCAGTATTTGGATTGTCTCCATATTTAGGGTAGTATAAGTGAAATTGCTACAAACATAAATACATAGCTATGCATATTCTCACATATTTGTCCATTCACATACAAGTATTTTATATAATTCTTCATTTACTATGGGTAAATTCCTAAAAAAGAAATTATGCTTTACCAACTACTTCTTTGTAAAGTATGCATTCATAGATCCTTCTATTTTTATTTGTTTATATATACATATATTAATATTATATACATATTTGTTTGTAGAGACAGCGTCTTGCTCTGTTACTAAGCTAGATGCAGTTCTGCGATCATAGCTTGTTGTAACCTCCAACTCCTGGGCTCATGGAATCCTCCTGCCTCAAACTCCCTAGCAGCTGGAACTACAGGTACATGCCCCCTCACCCAACTAATTAAAAAAAAAATTGTAGAGACAGGATCTCTCTTTGTTGCCCAGGGTGGTCTTGAACTCCTTGATGCTTCTGCCTCAGACTCCTAAAGCACTGAGGTTACACGCATGAGCCACCACACTTGGCCCATATTTTCTTTTAAATTAATCTGTATAAATTCTTTATATATTATGACTTCAAGTCGTCTTGAGATTTATGTTTTGAGAATATTTTTACCGAGTATATGACTTGAATTTTTATTTTCTTAGTGTTTTTAATGAGCAAAGCATTGAATTTTGGTGAAGATAATTTTCTATTCATTATTCTATGTTTGGTACCTTCTCAGTTTGTCAATGAAATTTTTTTCTACAAGATTAAGAAGTTATTTTTCTATGTCATCTCAAAAGGACATGTAAATTTAAATTTTATGTTTATGTCTTTAATCTATCCCAGATATTTCTGTATGGTGTAACAGGCTTGTAAAGGTAATTTTTCCCCCTATTCATATAGAGTGGCTCAAGCAGAATTTGTTGAAAATAATTTTCTATTTTCTATCAGAATATCTTGGACCATTTGACAAAAGTCGATTTTCTATATATGTGAATTTTTCTTCTGAACTCTTTGCTTTGATCTATATTTCTGTAGGCCAATACAACATTGATTTACTTATAGTAGGCATGTGGTAAGTTTTTTTGATTTTTAGTAAACAACTTTAAATTTATTTAACAAAATAGGCAACTTTAGAAAAATTTACAGGCAATTCTAAGAAAAACTTCTATATTGAAATAAAAAGTTGTCTTTATTAGAAAATATAAAAACTGATTAAAATATATAAATATGTACATTATGTTCATATATTTTTGATGCTCAGATCACTAATAGAAAGTTCTTGTCCACTTATTTTACACAGATATAGTATTTTTAAAAATAATTTTATCATTTTTTATTGAACCATTTTATTGAGAAATGGCCAAACTGTCATCCAGAGTGCATATACTGCTTTTATTCCCATGAGCAATGTATGAATAGTCTAGCTTCTCAGCATCCTTTCCAGAATTTTGTGTTTTCACTATTTTTATAAGCCATATAAGTGTGTGATGACATCTCACCATGGTTTAAATTTGCCTTTCCCTAATAGTTAATGGCGTTGAATATCTTTTCATATGTTTATTTTCATCTAAATGTCCTTTTCAATGAAATGTCTGCACACATCATTCACTCATTTTCTTTTATTTATTTATTTATTTTTTATATTTTTTTGAAAGAAAGAAAGAGAAAAGAAGAAAGAAAGAGAGAAAGAAAGAAGAAAAAAAAAGAATGTAAGAGAGAAAGAAAGAGGAAGAGAAAGAGGGAGAGAGAATGGGATTCTTGTTCTATTGCCCAGGCTAGAATGCAGTCTAAAAATGGGTA
>CAUYLZ010047865.1:0-41610 GCA_963573645.1 Pithecia hirsuta
AGTCCCAGCTACTCGGGAGGCTGAGGCAGGAGAATTGCTTGAAACCGGAAAACGGAAGTTGCAGTGAGCCGGGATCGCGCCACTGCACTCCAGCCTGGCGATAGAGCGAGACTCTGTCTCAAAAAAAAAAAAAAAAAAGAAGGCAGAATGTATTATATAACAGAAGAAAGAAATTTCAAGGAACAACAAAAAAAGGGGAAGGAGAAAGAAGTCACATGAGTGACAGAAGTGGCAGGCGAGGCCGTTTAGGCTTTTTTCTGCCTTGGCAACAGGTTAAGGAGTTCAGGCTTTTTTCGGGATACAGTGGGGGGTTTTGTTTGTTTGTTTGTTTTTCAGGAACAAAGGGAGATTAGAACTGACCTTGGGGCCAACTAACCTGCCAGTAGAGCCTAGAATGGAGGAGAGAGACAGACTGGTTGGACGTGAGTACAGCTGTGGACTTTGAGCCCTGCATAAAGGCCTGGCTAAGTGCTTGAGAGTGGCTAGGGTCCAGCCCTTGCTGTGCTGGCCAAGCCATTGGCCTGGGATCAAAGGTAAACCTGGAGGAAAGAAAGACCTTTTATAATTCAGCTGCCCAGAGGGGGCACCTTTTTGCCATTCATCTGCCAGGTATAAACCATACATTGGATATGCTAGCAGTAGCCTAGACCGAGAGTCAGAGATCAGCATGACAATCCAGGTGATATTGTGCACTACACTTAGAGAATCACAAAGGGGAACTGGTTTGGGATTTCTGGGGAAGATAATGGAATCAGCACTGGGTATATTGGGTGTCTAGTACCATAGGATGTCCATGTGGAGATATTCAGAGGCCCCTCAAATGAGAGGAAAGCAGGTCTGGAGCTCTGGGCATGGGAGCTGATGGTCTGCTGCAGTGGGGGAGATGATGAGCCCACACAGAGAGCAAGGACAGAGTGACATAGAATTGCTTTAGGAACGGCTGAAAACAGCAACAACTCCTCTCTTGGGGCCAAGCCATACTTTAAGATTCATGATGAGGCGGAAGTGTTAGAACACTGACATAATCAAAGGGCCCTTTGCTGTTCTTGTATTCCCTTTTTCAATGCCATGCTAAGCAGTGTGCAGAAACCACTACATAGTTTTCAGCTCTCTGCAAAGGTGGTGAAATTCTGGTGGCCAGGCAATCGTGCCCCCTTAGTTGGCGCAGCTCACTTGGATAAAGGGGGAGATACTCTTAGCCATGACTGGATGGTGAGTTCTAAGAAACTAAGCGTTCTTAACCCTTTTTATCTCCTCTTCTGGAGCAGAAGGGGCAGAAAGTATAGTCCCTTGGTGATATCCAACTATAACTCATTTTCCATCTGGGGCACATGTAGTAACTTCCAATCATAACTGTCTCACCTCACCTGAGGCGTGAAGGGCCAACTCCCTTATTATTCTCTGTGTGAAACAGTAAATAGAAACAAGCAAAGTTCCTGGTCAGAGAGCCTTCTCACAGAAAGTTAGCAAAAAGTCTTCTACTGCTACAATTTCTCTTTGGGAACTATGAGGGCCAGAGTTCTTATTATGACTTCATAGGCAAGAATCACAGTTTGTTAATTTTTTTTTTAAAAAGGATTACTCATTATTTGGTACATTTTAAGGTCCCTCTCTTAATAGAGTCAAACACAGCTTTAAGAGAACATCTACAATCTGAGGCAGAAGGCAGTATAAGTAAGCAGGAAAGGACCATAAAGGAGGTCAGCAGGCCAAGGGAGTACAGTGTTTCCAAAGCCAGGACAGGAACTTAAAAGACAATGTAATCAGAGTCAAAAACTGCAGTGTTGTGTGCTAATGGTATGGCTGGTATAAAAATAAAAAATAAATAAAACTGCAGTGATGTGGGGAAGTGGAGCTGCACAGAGCTTAAGGACTTCTGGGTAGGAAATGTCCACAGTATGTGGGGAGTAGAAGTCATGCTGCAAGAAGAAATGAGTAGAGAAAATAAGCATAGACTCTTTAAATATGCTTGGCAGTACAGGGCAGAACAAGATAGCTGCTTGACTACTAAGGAAGTGCCTCAGGTTAAGGGAGACATGAGGATGTCTTCAAGAACAGACAGAACAGAATAGACTTGGGAAAGGCAGCCATGGAAGAGGGAAGGCCCATGGAACTGGGCTCCAAACAAGGCAATCAAGAGCCCAGACAGAGATCCAGATTACGTATGAAGGAAACGGGAGCCCAGAGAGAAACAAGAGGAGGCTGAGAAGAAGGAAGCTGAGGAGTTCTTGTCGCTGTTCTGGATCCTGCTGGACTAGGGGAAAGGTCATCACTGAGGGTGAAGAATGATACACAAAACTTGTAGGATGAAAAACTGTTCACCCAGAGAACAATGATATAGGAACCAAAAGGATAAGTTAAATAGAATACTGCTAGGTGAGAGGAAGACCCAGCTGAGGCAAGGCACTGACGGTTTTCATGGGTCCTGTTAAGCACAGTTTGCTGTTTAGTTTGAATAATCCATAGCAATGTTCATTTGCCCCAGAGGAAAAAGAAAAAGATACTCAGGGTTGAAGAACAGCAGTCAAAGCCTTCAAAATAGCAGCAAGGACATGTATGAACTGACCAATTATACAGGTCTTCCCTGAAAATAAGTGAAGGCAGGAGAGAATAGGCTGGGTCAAAAGCCAGCGTAAACAGCATGGAGACATGGAAATGTTCTGGAACAGACTGTGGTAATGGTTGCACAACACTGTGAGTGTGCTAAATGTCACTAATGGGAAATTTTATGATATGTGTATTTTACCACAATTTTTAAAGATTGAAATGAAATGAATGAAATGAAAGACCGATTATTCATAATCTAGCCTTCAACTATCTCTTCAATCTTAGCTTCCTATGCGCCTACTGCAAATTACCTGTTACTATTGATTTGGGTGCTTATATGCCAGGTCCTAGAGAAAATGTATGTATATGCAATCTTGCAGATCAGTGGGTCTCATACTTTTTGGTCTTAGACCCTTTTATGTTCTTAAAAATTATTGAGGACCCTGAAGAACTTGTGTCCACATGAGCTATAGCTATTGATATTTACCACATTAGAAATTAAAACTGAGAAACTTTTAAAATATTAATTCATTTTAAACAGTAATTACCAATTACCTGTTACTGTAAATATTTTCCACCCAAAAACATATAGGAAGATAAACGGCATTGTTTTATATTTTTGCAAATCTCTTAAATATCTGGTTTAAGAGAAAATAGTTTGATGTTCTTACCTGCTTAACAACAAAAATAAGCACGGAGAATAAGTGTAAACATGAGTAGGTTCAATAGGAATGACAGAAAGAAGGACAAGGTAAAGATGTGGCCAGAGAGGGGCTTATGGACACTTTATGTCATGTAGTTGTCACATTTTCTATCAGTCTTTTAAGAGTCAGAGGAGACATATGCCAAACAGAAAACAGTCCAGATCACCTAAAGCAGGGGTTTTCAACCTGCATTTTGTGCCTGCCACCCCACCCACAAGAGGATATTTGGCAATGTCTTGACATATTTGTTGGTTGTCACAACTCACAGGATGGGGTGTTACTGGCACCTCAGGGAGTGCTACTGTCATTGCTGATGTTATATATTCTACAATAACAGCCTCCACAACAAAGAATTATCTGGCCTAAAATGTCAATAGTGCCTAGGTTGAGAAACCCGATCTTAAACAAAACTAAAAACAAGAGGCTATAGTGGTACTGTGCACATTTAAAAGGATTGGGTATTCTGTGTTAAGGTACATAATTTCACCAATTCCAAATATAAAATAAATTACCTTTTAATTTACTTAAGACCATTTCTGGTGATCTTAATGTTCCAGTCAAATGAAAATTTTATGTTAAAAGAAGAGAGAGGGAGAAAGAGAAAGAGAGATTGAGGGCTCTATGTTTCCTGGGTAGATGTATAAATTCCACCTTGTGTAATACTTTTTTGCTTTCCATTCACACAAACTCCACTGTAACTTTTAGACTTATAAATATAAGAAGATCTAATGAAGTGAGAACACCTTCTCACAGTTTTCTTTTCTTTTCAAGACAGAGTCTTACTCTGTTGCTCAGGCTAGAGTGCAGTGGTGTGATCCCAGTTCACTGCAGCTTCCAACTCCTGGCTCAAGGGATCCTCCCACCTCAGCCTCCAGAGTAGCTGGGACTATGGGCATGTGCCACCATACCAGGCTAATTAAAAATTTTTTTTTAGTAGAAATGGAGTTTTGTCATGTTGGCCATGCTGGTCTCCAACTCCTGGGTTCACGCGATCTGCCTGTCTCAGCCTCCCAAAGTGCTGGCATGATAGGCATGAGCCACTACGCCCTGCACTTCCCATAGTTTCTGTCAAAGTAATGCCTCAGGCTCCTCACTGAAATCTTACCAGAACATTTGCTAGTTCTCAGGCCCAAGGCCTGGCTAGAATACAGAGTATCTGCACAGATACGGAAGTAGCCTGTTCCTACATATGTGAAAGTTCATCTCTGTTTCTTCCCACAGAGCATACCCTCTTTTCTAGATTCCTTTATGAAAGACTGAAAGAGACCCTCATTTTCATTCCTCTAAAGCATCTGTTTTCAAAGTGTAGTATACACTACTCTGGGAAGTCTTAAGATCCTTTCAGGTGGTTTGAGAGGCCACAGCTATTTTCATAATAATACCAAGACAGATGGTACAAAAGCAGTGGTGGTAAAATTGCTGGTGACAGTACCAATCAGGGCAGGGCCACCCAATTGTACTGATGCTCACTGTATTCTTCACTACTACACCAGCAGAAAAAAAAATGTTTCACTTGAGAATGTGCTTAATAAAGAACTAAAAATTATGATTTTGTTCATTGTGACCAACTCTGGCCCAAAAACATGCTTTTAAACATCTGAATCAGCGGCATATATTTAGAAATCAGGAAAACTCACATAAAAATCTGTTTCTAGGCCAGGTGCAGTAGCTCACGCCTGTAATCCCAATACTTTGGTAGGTCGAGGCGGGCAGATCACCTGAGGCCAGGAGTTCGAGACCAGCCTGGCTAACATGGTGAAATTCAATCTCTACTAAAAACACACAAAATTAGGCCTGGGCACAGGGGCTCACGCCTGTAATCCCAACACTTTGGGAGGCCAAGGAGGGCGGATCACGAGGTTAGGAGTTCAAGACCAGCCTGACCAACATGGTAAAACCTCATCTCTATTAAAAATACAAAAATTAGCCAGGTGTGGTGGTGTACACCTGTAATCCCAGCTACTCAGGAGGCTGGGGCAGGAGAATTGCTTGAACCCAGGAGGTGGAGAATGCAGTGAGCTGAGATTGCACCACTGCACTTCAGCCTGGGCAACAAGAGCAAAACTCTGTCTCGGAAAAAAAAAATTAGCCGGGCCTGGTGGTGGGTGCCTGTAATCCCAGCTACTCAGGAGGCTGACGTAGGAGAATTGCTTGAACTCGGGAGGCAGAGGCTGCAGTGAGCAGAGATTGTGCCATTGCACTCCAGCCTGGGCAACAAGAGCGAAACTCTATCTCAAAAAAAAAAAAAACTGTATCTATGGCTTCTCCTGAAAAATCAGGACATCTGCAACACTTGGCTCATATTCCCATGTGGCACATACTGGCTAGCACTGAAGAGATGTCCCCCTAGACCAGGCCGAGGGTCTCTGGTTCACTGCAAGGTCATACTCATTACCTGCTTGGCCTCCATGGGCTCTGGGCATTTGACCCCTGCTTAACCATACCTCCACGCATATGGGAGTGACCCTTTCGGTGAACCAGCTGTGCACGCAGCACAGCACTTATTTATAATTCTCATTCCTTACTAAATACCCTGCAGGCCTGGCAATTCCCAACCGCCAATTAGAAACTGGAGTAACTGCCAGAGTTTTGCTTTCTTTGATCAGTGACACATTAAATATGGCTTCAATCCCACTCTATTCTGTGAAAACTAAGAAGCACTCTATGTTGTTTCTGGGAGAAAACACCACCACGCCCATACAAAAATTAATAGTGTAGGCCAAAAAGAAGCTTAAATCCTACTACCCTTGGTGTGGTTTGGCTCAGGTTCAAAATGATTTAGGTGTTAAAACAGGCTTGCTTTCAACACCAGACAGATCTGTGATCCTCTTAAAGCTCTGTTAATGTCTCTGCTAAAAAACTCAAGTGCATTTGTGAAAACTTTAGAACTCTGTCCCAATCACGTTTAAGAGACTCCTCTAGGGAGTCCCTAAGATATTTTTGAATTGCTCTTAGACTGAAAACAAACTCTAGAACCAAAGCCAAGGACTTTCAGTAGGATCATCTTGCCAGGATAGACCAATGTACGACCCACGCCTCTTAGAGTTCCCAGATGCACTTACTGGTATGCCGTGACCCTGAAAGCGCTGTACATTCTCTTCAGGAAGAGGGATGGGGACAACAAAGTATGCTGGCAATCTAGAAGAAAGAAATGTCATCATTTAACTCACAAAATACAAAAGCTCAACTTCAATGAATACAAGCAGAGTATTAAGCAGACGGGACCATATTTCCCTGTTGAGAACCAGCTCAGAGGAACTGCTGCTCTCTGTGTGATGAATCAATTGGGAATCTAAGTTCAAACTGTAGCTCTGCCCGTGATTCTGTACAACCCTACGTAAGTTACTCTCTCTGGGTCTATTTCCTCTTTCAGAAATGAGGGGATAGGAAAATATGATACCTAAAAGCATAGAACTCTGAAATTGGGAGTATTGTTCTCACCATATAGTAACCATATAAGCATCTGTGTTGTTTTCAGTTAAACTAATAGGAAAAACATTAATTATGATGACTGCTGCCCAGATATTTTATCAAGTGCTCTGACAAGAACATTTAAGTGCTACTGTGTGACAACCACTGTTCTAATTACTTAACATTTCTTATTTAATGTATTTATTAATAAGTACTTAACCTTATTTATCCATTTAATCCTCCCAAGAATTCTATGAGATATGTAATATTATTTCCATCTTACAGATAAAGAAACTGAGACACAACGCAGCTAAGACTCTTCCCTGGGTATACAACTAGTTAGCATACAGTATAGCTGGGACCTGAACCCAAGCAGTGGGACTTCAACGTCTACAGAGAAAATTTAGTCTCTAAAAAGAACAAACTTGTTAAGTAGTAGGACATGGTAGAATTGGGTTTTCAGAGTTGCAGAGATCAAAGTTACATGGGGACATCATCTCTTAGGCAGCAGATGTAGGTTTCTGTTCATAAGAAAACTGCCTAAGTTTCCACCGCTGTGAATCTATAAGCATCTGTAAACATCTTTCCCTCAAAGAGGGAAAGAAATAAAGAAACAGGCTTGAAATAAAGCCTCACAACCAATAAGGTGCTTATGGTGTTAAGTTACAATGCAAAATCTGTATTTGCATGGCATTTGAATGCATGATGTATGAGTGATGTAATCAATTCATAGGAGATGGAGCAACAAATAAATATCACTATGGGGATGTGATCATTAAAACCCACACTGTGGAAAACTATCAGTCAAATTTCTTCAACACATTGCAAGAAAAACATGATGGCTTGAGAATCTACAGATGAAGCAATTTAAGAAACCTATCAATCTCACTGAATCTTGACTACTTAAAAAAAACAGATTAAAAAGATGACAGAGAAAAGGGTTTAAAAATTCATAAGACACTGGGGAAAATCTGAACTGTAACTGGATTTTTTTTTTTTTTTTTTTTTTTTTTTTTTTTTGAGATGGAGTCTTGTTCTTTCACCCAGGCTGGAGTGCAGTGGCATGATCTTGGCTCACTGCAATCTCTACCTCCCAGGTTCAAGCAATTCTCCTGCCTTAGCCTCCTGAGCAGCTGGGACTATAGGTATGCACCACCATGCCCGGCTAATTTTTGTATTTTTAGTAGAAATGGTTTCACCATATTGGCCAGGCTGGTCTCAAATTCCTGACCTTGTGATCCACCCACCTCGGCCTCCCAAAGTGCTGGGATTACAGGCATGAGCCACCACACCCAGCCTATAACTGGATATTAAAGAATTAATAAGAAATTTGAAAGGTGTGATAATGGTCTTATGTTTATATTTATAAAGAGTCCTTAATTCTTAATAATATATACTGAAATATTTGTGAATGAAATGTCACAAACTCTAATTTATTGCAAAATAATCCTGGCTGGGCATGGTGGTCTATAATCCCAACACTTTGCAGGGTCAAGGTGGGAGGACTGCTTGAGTCCAGGAGCTTTAGACTAGCCTTGGCAACATAGTGAGACCCCATCTCCACACAAAAAAAATAAAAAAATAAAATAGCTGGGCGTGGTGGCACACATCTGTAGTCCCAGCTACTTGGGAGGATCACTTGAGCCTCCAGGAGCTCAAGGCTGCAATGAGCCATCACAGTGCCACTGTACTTAAGCTTGGGTGACCCTGTCTTTAAAAAATTAAAACAAGATAATCCAAGAGACGGTGAAGTAGGTGGGGGTATAGAGAAAACAGAATTGGCCATAAGTTGATAACTATTGAGTCTGGGTAATTTAAGGCAATGGGAATTCATCATATCTTCTTTCCTTTTATACTGCTTAAAACTTTTCATTAAAAAAAAAAAACCTGGGCCAGGCGTGGTGGCTCACACCTGTAATCCCAGCACTTTGGGAGGGCAAGGTGGGTGGATCACGAGGTCAGGAGTTTGAGACCGGCCAGGCCAAGATGGTGAAACCCTGTTTCTACTAAAAGTACAAAAATTAGCCAGGCACATTGGCGGGCACCTGTAATCCCAGCTACTCAGAAGGCTGAGGCAGGAGAATCATTTGAACCTGGGAGGCAGAGGTTGCAGTGAGCCAAGACTGCGCCACTGCACTCTAGCCTGGACGACAGAGCAAGACTCAAGAAATAAACAAACAAAAAACAAGCTGAGCATGGTAGCTCACATTGTAATCCCAGCAGGACGAGGCCTAGACAGGTGGATTGCCTGAGTTCAGGAGTTCGAGACCATCCTGGGCAACATGGTAAAACCCTCTCACTATACAAAAAAATTGAGCCGAGCATAGTGGTGTGCACCTATGGTCCCAGCTACTCAGGAGACTGAGGAAACAGAATCATTTGGGCCTAGCAGGCAGAAGTTGCAGTGAGCAAAGATTGTGCCACTGCACTCCAGCCTGAGTGACAGAGCGAGACCCTGTCTCAAAAAAAAAAATCCGAAAGCAAAAATATCTTAAAAGTAATTCATGAAGAAAAGGGTTCCAGTAAGATTGTGATGGAAAGCCAGGTCTGGGAACTACTGGTCACGAAGATACTTCAAACCATCAAAACTGTGAAGAATGTTTGCCTTTTGAAGTTTTGAAGTACTTGAAATATTTTCTTCTAAGTGTGCCTGAATGGGTAACTGGTAAGGCATCCCTTTTTCAGGTACAGTCACTGAAGTAAAAAACTCTCCACAGATCAACTGCTCTCTTAAACTCAGCCTGCTCATTCAAATCAAGTGCGAAGATTAAAAGATGACCACTGTCCAGGCCCTATCCAAGAACTATTAAATCAAGAACTATTAAAAAGCTCTCTAGGTAAGCAGTTGGGATGAACACTGTTGTTCCAGAAGATCTTGCTACACAGAGTGTGCAGCAGCATGACCTGGAAGCTGTTGAGGACTGCAGACGCTCCAGCCTCCCCCAACCTACTGAGTCAGATTCTGAATATTAGACAAGAGCCCCCAGTGATCAGACACATTAAACAGAGATGCACTGCTCTAGATGGTAACTTAAAACAGGCCACTGTTTCTCAACCTTTTCAGGACAGTCATCTGTGGAGTTGTTTAAACCAGATCCTGAGCTCCTTCCTCAGTGGTGCATGCTACAAAGCTGGACTGGGGCCCTGTGGTTTTAAAAAATTTCTATGTCTTCCCCAACTAGTGAGGTTGAATATTTTACACTGTTAGTTCACTGGTTAATTAGTTTTCTTATAGATAAGGCTTTCACCAAAAAAAAAAAGTCAGAACCAAATGTATTGGCAAATATCCCATCCATCACCTAGCAGAGAAGGCTGTACAGAGACGAACACTGCAGTCGGTGAGGGGTGTGGAGGGTGTCCTCTCCTGACCACTTAATTCTAGGTGGAGTCCACGGAGTCCCCACTATGAGATTCCCATTGGATACAAGCATATTAATCCTCTCTCCTTGGAAAGCAGGAGGATACATATTAATCCTCTCTCCTTGGAAAGCAGTCATTTTAGTTGCTAAGATGAGTTTAGAATACAAAGTAAACAGCCCCTTCAAAAACAGGATGACTTTACTCATGAAACTTGTATATCTACTCAGACACAACCCCCTGGAACAGCAATGTCTTCCTGTGCCAGCATCAGCAACTAGGTCCCTCTGTGTCACACTCTACAGGGCCACATACCATCCTATGTGTTTACAGGAAAGTGGGATGAGAGAAAGATTTTTTAGGAGAATGAAAAAGAGAAAGAAGAGACCTGTAGTACCAGAACAGCCAGCTCTGACTTTGTGGGAAGGTGTTCCTTATTCGTACCCAAACTGACTGCAGGCCCCCCTCTAAATACAAATGGGGCTTTTCCTTCTTTCTCCTATTTATTGAGCACCTCTCAGAAGCCAGCCACCATGCTTGGTACTGAGGATATAACAACGGGCAAAAACAGCATCCTTTAACTTCACAGAGCTGTACGTTGTAGAAACTCACATCAGCCAAATGATGATACAAACAACAACGAACTTGGCATTGCAGGAAGCGCTATGGAGAGGAGCAGACAGTACAATGAAAAATCTCACAATGACACTTGACTTAGTCTTGGGAAAGCTTCCAAAGAAAGCAGTACCTGGGGCTGGGCGTGGTGGCTCACGCCTGTAATCCCAGCACTTTGGGAGGCTGAGACAGGCAGATCACGAAGTCAGGAGTTCGAAACCAGCCTGGCTAACATGGTGAAATGCCATCTCTACTAAAAATACAAAAATCAGCCATATGTGGTGGCACATATCTGTAATCCTAGCTACTCGGGGGGCTGAGGCAGGAGAATCACTTGAACCCGGGAGGGGGAGGTTGCAGTGAGCCAAGATTGCACGACCACACTCCAGCCTGGGCGACAGAATGAGATTCTGTCTCCAAAAAAAAAAAAAAAAAAAAAGAAAGGAAACGGTACCTGGGGTAAGATCTGACTGATGAAGTAGAGTTAATTATACTTGTGCAGCTAGAAGCAAAAAGTACTTCCAGACAGGAGCCTGCAGGCAAGGCTTGTGGCAGGGAGGTCAGCATGGCCAGAGGCATGGGACACAAAGTTGCAGTCAAACCATGAAGAGCCTTGGGAGTGCCTGTTGAGGGCTCTGTTCTATACCAAGAACAGTGAAAGCCACTGAAGCCGGGGACAAGTACTATCAGATGCGTGTGGAGAAGCCTGCTTGGCATGCTACATGGAGAATGGATGCTGAGGCACCAGAGTGGACAGAGAAGACCATGGAGCAGCTACTACAGTGGTCTGGGGGGAAACAAAGAACAGCTTTTCCTGTGTATTTCTGACATGCTAACACCCATGCAAATACCAACTAATTAGTATACGGCAGGATTTTTAAAAAAACAATTCTGGGAACTTTTGTATCAGCATCTTATTACAAACTATCAACTCCTAGAAGCAGGGGTTTCTAACTTCTTTCTGAGCAAGAGCCAGCTTTATCCTTTCAAGCTTTAAAACCAGGAAAAAGGGAAGAACAGGGTAGGGCAGACAATGAGGTCCTCGGTCGGGGTCAGGACCCTGGCAGGTCACCCCCCACTGTCACCATAGCTCACACTGTGACGGGGCTGCAGGGCGGAGGCGGGGTGATGGCAGAGGCGGGGTAATGGCGGAGGCGGGGTAATGGCGGAGGCGGAGTGATGGCTGCAGCAGTAACCTTGCAAATATTGAGAGTGATCAAAATCAAAACTGATTACTGAAGAGGCCTATTAGAACCATGATACAAAGAGCTCTACAAAAATACAAAGTTTTATGAATCTGTTAGCAGGGTGTTAGGGAGTATGTTCCAAAATGATAAGATTCAAGTTTCTGTAAACAGATTATGCAGAGTCATGCTTTAAAAATGTAGGTCAGGCCGGGCGCGGTGGCTCACGCCTGTAATACCACTTTAAGAAGCCAATGTGGGCAGATCATTTGAGGTCAGGGGTTCAAGACCAGCCTGGCCAACATAGCGAAACCCCATCTCTACTAAAAATATAAAAATTAGCCAGGCATGGTGACATGTGCCTGTAGTCCCAACTACTCAAGAGGCTGAGGCAGGAGAATCACCTGAACCCAGGAGGCAGAGGTTGCAGTGAGCAGAGATCACGCCACTTGTACTCCAGCCTGGGTGACAAAGTGAGACTCGGTTTAAAAAAAAAAAAAAAAAAAAAGTAGGTCAGATCACATCCACCTCTGCTCAGCCTCCCTCTCACTGTCCTCCCATCAAAGCCTTCAGGCCCATCATCTCCCACTTCTCTCCCTGGCTTGCTTCTCCCCTGTCCCTGGGCGCCTTGCTATTCCTCACACAGGCTTTTGCCCTTACTCCTCCCTCCACCTAGAATGCTCCTTCCTCGGGTGTCCTCCAACTCAATCTTTCACTTCCTTTACGACTATGTTCACAATCCACCACGCAAAACCTTCCTGGCCAACCCCCCCACCATCACCTCCAGCACTCCCTAACCCCGTGCTTGATCTGTTTTTCTCCAGAGCACTTATCTTTTAACATGTTATAATTTACTTCTTTATTCTACCATCAGTTCCTCCCTCCAGAATGAAAGCTCTAGGAGGGCAGAGATTTTCAGGTACTCTGTTGACTGCTGCCATCTCTAATAGCTAGGACACTGCCAAGCCCATGGTAAGCACTCAAAAATTTTTGTTCAATGAATAAATGAAGTGATCAATGAAAGAGGGAAGAAAATATTGCTTTTTAAAGTTTTACACTTATGGATACAATAATGCAACAACAATAAAAAGATACAAATTCATTTTTGAATATTTAAGAGACAATTTAGGAACTTCTTTAAAAACCTATTATGGCTGGGCAGAGTGGCTCATGCCTGTAATCTCAGCACTTTGGGAGCCTGAGGTGGGAGGATGGTTTGAGCCCAGGAGTTTGAGACCAGCCTGGGCAACATAGCGAGATCCCAGTCTCTGCAAAAAAATACAAAAATTAGCCAGGTGTGGTAGTGCACACCTGTAGTCACAGATACTCGGGAGGCTGAAGCTCAAGGATCACTTGATCCCAGTGGAGGCTGCAGTGAGCTGTGATCATGCCACTGCACTCCAGCCTGGGGGACAGAGAAAGACCCTTAAAATGAATAAACAAATAAGTATGTAAGAACTCATTTTAAGGGCAACCCCAGGCTGGTTTTGAACTTTTGTAGAGATGACCATCTCTACAAAAAGTAGAAAAATTAGGCAGGCATGGTGGTGCACGCCTGTAGTCCCAGCTACTCAGGAGGCTGAGGCGGGAGAATCACTTGAGCCAAGGTGGAGATTGCAGTGAGCTGAGATGGCACCACTGCACTCCAGAAGGGTGCAGCATGGGTGTCAGAGCAAGACCCTGTCACAAACAAAAACAAAAACAAAAAACCAAAAAACATTATTCAAAGAGCCAAAAAGTGAAAATAATCCAACTGTCCATTAACTAATAGACGGATAAATCAAATGTGCTATATCCACATTATGGAAAATTACTTGGCAATAACAAAATAATGAAATTCTGATACAGCTGCAAAATAAATGAACTTTGAAGATATCATGCTAAGTGAAAGAAGCAAGTCATAAAAGATCACATATTACATGATTCCATTTATATGAAATGTTCACAACAGGCACGACTATAGAGACAAAAAGTAGATTAGTGGCTGTCTAGGGCTGGGGAGGAACAGAGAGGTATTTGGGGAAAATGGGGAGTGACAGCCAATGGGTATGGAATTTCTTTCTGGGATGATGAAAATGTTTGAAATTGACTATGGTGATGACTGCACAACCCTATGAAAAACACTGTACACTTCCAATGGGTGAATTGTATGGCACATGCCCAGCATGGAAAGCTTACCTCTCACAGACTTCATAGCCTTTGTTGACACTCACTGCTTTGTACTTCATGTTGCCTTTGGTCCGTTCCAGTTCCCAACACCAGTCTTTAAGTGTGTCAAACATTACAGTATGGTTCTTGGGATCAGTGACTAAGAGAACAAAATGTAAAAGACAAAATCTTTTCATGGAGCACTGGTATTTTCATTACGTGAAAGTCCCTCTTTAGGTTCGTTTCCTCCACTAAGCCCATTTTTATCCAAGCACAATTAATTAACTGCTTAATCCTATCCTTGTTCCACTTTCTGTCATTAATCCAAAATTATGACTGAAGCTCCGTCCTTTTTTTTTTTTTTTTTACAGAGTCTCACTCTGTTGCCCAGGCTGGAGTGCAGTGGCATCATCTTGGCTCACTGCAATCTCTGCCTCCCAGGGTTAAGTGATTCTCCTGCAGCCTCCTGAGTAGCTGGGACTATAGGCATATGCCACCACATATGGCTTTTTTGTATTTTTAGTAGAGATGGGGTTTTACCATTTTGGCCAGGTTGGTCTCAAACTCCTGACCTCAAGTGATCCACTTGCCTCAGCCTCCCAAAGTGCTGGGATTACAGGAGTGAGCCATCGCACTCGGCCAGCTCTGTTTTTTTTTTATAAGAACTGAGTTCCATTCCTTGGAAAAGTAATTTATAGCTCCGTTTTTAGTCATCTCACCATGAGATAATTTATATAACACAAAAAGATCATGTGAAGCACTAAAAGACAGGCTTGGCACAAATGCTAAAGTGATGAAATATTTTTAGCCCTGCCAATGTGTGCATAAAACGGCCAACTAATTTGAATAGCATTTCAGGATCTTCACTGTAAGTCCTCCTTCAGTTTGAAGATGCACTGCTTGTAAGAGGATTTGTCTAAAGTGACAACTGGTTTCTGAAGGCCATAAACAGATCTGACAGCCATAGTGAGGATCAGAGCCTGCTAGCCAAGTGCTGAATCATGGTGATGGGTACGTACTTCTGTCCCCAACCCAGCTGTGCCACTACCTGCTAGGACAAAATGCCCAGCAGCACTGCTCTTGCAGCCTCACAGATGTGTCCCTGATCTTCTCCCAAGCCACAGCACTGCTTGCCGGGTATATACATATACCAAAATAATCTTAAGTATTTACACAAATTCTATCACAAATAGTTCATGTCTTTGCACATCTAACAAACCAAGCCTTCTGGGAAAAACAAAATGTTTACTAAAACTACCCCAGCTACTCCTTTTAATAAAAACAGATTATAGCAAAAACAAGAATAATGATGATGATAATAGTCAGTGCTTATACAACACTTACTAGGTACCTGGTACTGTTCTGAGCATATTACATTTTGTTAACTCAATCCTCACAACCCTATAAAATAGTTAATACGATAGGTAAGATCATTTCCTCCATTTAACAGATATATTGCAGAAAGGTCAAGTAACTTGCCTATGTTACAAAGCTAGGCAATGACAGAACTGGGATGCAAACCCAGGAAACTATAAAAGAAATTTCCATAAAGTTCTAACCCTGCCCCTCCAAACCCCACAAAAAAAAAGAAAAAAATTCTCCATGGATATAAGTAGTAACAATATTCCCATTCACTGCAGTAGGCCATCTTCTTGGCAATACAAGCAAGTCGTTCCCTAAAATGCCATATCATAAGCATTTAGGACCTTCCAACCAAAACACATGTATGAATTATAAGGGAATAATTAAAGGTATTCAAATTGCAAAGCACCCCCCTCTACCAACCTCTACTCAGTGAAAAAGCTAATTGGTCAATTAGCATCTATGAGTTATAATCTTTACTTCTCAAAAAAAATGGGGGCTGGAAGGAAGGAAGTAAAAGAGTGGAATTATATCAGAATAAAAGATACTATTAATACATATCCTGGGCCTCTGGTACAAAAAGCCACCAGAAGGTAATGAAACTACCAAGGTCAATCAAGGTAAGGGTTTTGGCATGCTGATCCACATTTGTTGGCAGGCTGAGAAAGAAAGTGTCCTATGTTGGGTACAGAACAAAAATCAGAATACAAGGAAACGACAGAATTCCTGAAAATAGAATACGATTTTGCAAATGGGCACTCAATAAATGTTTATATAAATTATAGTGATCAACAAGTCATATTTGTCTATCTCATATTGCCACAAGCTCAGTCAGCACCCAGTTAATCAGCATTTGTATACATAGCTACAGTAAAAATCTGCCATTCACAAAGATGAACTTAATGAATTAAAGGAACAAATTTTATGTTCAACCCAATATTACTGGGAAGTGTATTTTATGTCAGTGTGATTCTCTGAGCATAATCTGTCCTCAATAATGTGCAGTTTTACTATCAACTCCCAATTAATGACTGCACCTTATGTGCCATCCATTAACAATTTATAACCCTCACAAGACTTAATGCTGCTGTTTTTAAAGTAAGAAAACAGAGGTCTCAAGTTAAGTGTCATCTCCAGGATCACACAGCTAGAAAGCAGTGAGGCCAGGATTTGAACACAGGTCAAATAGACACCAAAACCTATACCTTTTCTAAGAAATCAACATAGCTCCCAAAATGCAGCATGGTCTCTGAGATAGCTACATCTCTGTACATGCCAATCCCTCTGACTAAAATACTCCTCTAAGCCTATCAGATGCTCCACTATCTGCTAAGGCTCAGCCTTCTCCCTCTGATAGTCTACCCTCCCCCAGAGGGTGGGTGCCTCCATCAGAGGACACACCACTCAGCTTCCCTCTTATATGACTTTACACTTCTTGAGAGCAGGGATTTAGTTCTGTTTATCTCCATATCTCCACAGAGCCTGGCTCACAGCAAGCAGCCAATACATGTTTACTAAATGAATGGACAGTGACAAAGCAACTCTTCCTTCCAGAAAGCCTTATGACAAAGCCTTGTGTGCTTTTAAACAAAACTGCCAGGCTGGGCATGGTGGCTCATGCCTGTAATCCCAGCACTTTGGGAGGCCGAGGTAGGCAGATCACTTGAGGTCAGGAGTTTGAGACGAGCCTGGCCAACACGGTGAAACCCCGTCTCTACTAAAAATATAAAAATTAGCTAGGTGTGGTGGCATGCGCCTGTAATCCTACCTACTAGGGAGGCTGAGGCAGGAGAATTGCTTGAACCCAGGAGGCAGAGGTTGCAGCGAATTGAAATCCCGCCACTGCACTCTAGCCGGGGCAACAGAGTGAGACTCCATCTCAAAAAAAAAAAAAGAAAAGAAACTGCCACTTCCCTGACAAAAAGTACATAGGACTCAGGATTACTTAACAACAACTTCATATTAAGAGTAATGGATGGGGATGGGTGAGGTGGCTTATGCCTGTAATCCCAACACTTTGGGAGGCCAAGGCGGGCGGATCACAGGTCAGGAGTTCGAGACCAGCCTGGCCAACATGGTGAAACCCTGTCTCTACTGAAAATACAAAAAAATTAGCTGGGCATAGTGGTGCACACCTGCAATCCCAGCTACTCAGGACGCTGAGGCAGGAGAACTGCTTGAACCTGGGATGTAGAGGTTGCAGTGAGCTGAAATTTGCGCCACTGCACTCCAGCCTGGGTGACAGAGCAAGCCTCTGTCTTGAAGAGAAAAAAAAAAGAGTAATGGATGGGCCCTTGAGCCTGTAATCCCATCACTTTGGGAGGCCAAGGTGGGCGGATCACCTGAGGTCAGTTCAAGACCAGTTTGGCCAACATGGTGAAACCCCCCATCTCCACTAAAAACACAAAAATTAGATGGGTGTGGTGGTACGAACCTGTAATCCCAGCTCCTCAGGAGGCTGAGGCGGGAGAATTGCTTGAACCTGGAAGGCGAAGGTTGCAGTGAGCTGAGATCATGCTAATGCACTCCAGGCTAGGTGACAAACTGAGACTCCATCTCAGAAAAAAATTAAAAAATAATAATGGACAGAACAAGTGAAAAGATTGAGGCAAAAGAACGAGAAGATAAACAGACATCTGTGAAAAAAGGTCCAATGCTAGGCATTGTTAATGGATAATTCAGATGACCAGAGTTTTGTTCTTAAAAGATTGCTTTTTTTCAGCAAACTGAATGAAAAACATTTAGAACTTTAAGTTTTGTCTTACTAAATTAGTTGTTGGATGTGCTTTTGTTATGTATAACTATTCCCTTTCCCCTAAAGTATTTTCTATAAAGCATGCTCTGGTTGTTTAAAAACTTTCTAAAATGCAAGAAATTCTCTATGATCTTATGAAATTAATCAAGTATATTTAAGTGGAAAAAAACCCAGGAACAAACATGGTTATTTTAAACTTTTCTCAATTTTGTTTCCCTATAGTCTCATATTCCTAGTTATAATATATTGATCTTATCTTTCTTTTTTTTCTTTTTTTTTTTTTTTGAGATAGAGTCTTGCTTTGTTGCCAGGCTGTTGTGCAGTGGTGTGATCTTGGCTCACTCTAACCTCCACCTCCCAGGTTCAAGCGATTCTCCTGCCTCAGCCTCTGAAATAGCTGGGATTACAAGCAGGTGCCACCACACCCAGCTAATTTTTGTATTTTTAGTAGAGACAGGGTTTCATCATGTTGGCCAGGATGGTCTCAATCTCCTGGCCTCATGATCTGCCCACCTCGGCCTCCCAAAGTACTGAGATTATAAGCACGAGCCACCGCATCTGGCCTTGGTCTTATCTTTCATAAGATGCAAATCAAACAATGCCTTGCAAAAATCAAGCAAACAAAACTAAAAGAAGGTAAACAAAGGTCACAGGAGGCCTGGCTCAGTGGCTCACGCCTGTAATCCCAACACTTTGGGAGGTAGGCAGATCACTTTGAGGTCAGGAGTTCGAAACCAGCCTGGCCAACATGGAGAAACCCCGTCTCTACTAAAAACACAAAAATTAGTTGGGCATGGTGATGGGCACCTGTAATCCCAGCTACTTGGGAGGATGAGGCATGAGAATTGATTGAACCCGGGAGGCGGAGGTTGCAGTGAGCCGAGATCGTGCTATTGCACTCCAGCCTGGGCTACAAAGTGAGACTTCACCTTTAAAAAACAAAAAGATCATCGGAAAAAGAAAATGTAGATATCTGAATGAATCACTCAAGCAAGGGGTGACCGATTAGCAGAGGAGACAGGGAAAAAAAAAAGCCCATGGATGGGTTTTCCCCCACTGGTTTCAGGTGGGAATTGGAAGGCTTCTGCTTACCAAATTAAAACCCAGAAGACACTTACCTGTATTGTTTTGTGCAGCAGTCGCATAGGAAAACAGAAACAATCGTTTAAGCAGTTTGGGAGCCTGGGTATGATGAATTATGCCACTGACAATCTAAAAAAGAATTGACCAATGGATATAGTTATGCTTTTGACAGATAAACACTAAGAGAGACAAGAGTCAAGGTATCTTGGTCCTCAGTCATGCCAAAGGGGTTTCAATGGACAACGTATTAATTCTCATTTGAGATCTGTATCTATGACATTAGCTTTTGGAATAATGCCAAATCAACAGGATGCTAACCATTTTGTCAGGTTTTCTTTCTTTTAAAAGAAAATTTTACTATTTTTATTTATTTATTTATTTTTTCTGAGACACAGACTTGCTCTGTTGCCAAGGCTGGAGCGCAGTGGCACGATCTTGCCTCACTGCAACCTCCGCCTTATGTGTTCAAGCAAATCTCCTGCTTCAGCCTCTAGAATACCTGGGATTACAGGCATGCACCATCATGCCTGACTAATCTTTGTATTTTTAGTAGAGACAGGGTTTCGCCATGTTGGCCAGGCTGGTCTCAAACTACTGACCTCAAGTGATCTGCCTGCCTCAGCCTCCCAAAGTGCTAGAATTACAAGTATGAGCCACCGTACCTGGCCCATTTTTTTTTTTTAAGATGGAGTTTTGCTCTTGTTGCCCACACTGGAGTGCAATGACGAGATCTTGGCTCACCACAACCTTTGACTCCCAGGTTCGAGCAATTCTCCTACCTCAGCCTCCCGAGTAGCTGGGATTACAGGCATGTGCCACCATGCCCAGCTAATTTTTTGTATTTTTAGTAGAGACAGGATTTCTCCATGTTGGTCAAGCTGGTCTTGAACTCCTGACATCAGGTGATCCACCCGCCTCAGCCTCTCAAAGTGCTTGGACTACAGGCATGAGCCACTGTGCCCAGCCCAATCTGTCAGGTTTTCTAAGAACTCTGAATTTCTGGGGAAAATTTTAAAACACAGTCTAATTTCTCAAAAACAAAGTGCTAAAAAATGTAAGTGCCATATTAAGTCAGATAGTCCAAAACTCTGACATGTCAAAGACTTACAGCTGATATCAGATGATAACCAAGACACAGCTGTTCTGATCCATTGTTGAGGCCTTTAAGACCTTCTTATTGAAGATAAGGGCAATAAATCAATCTATATTGCTTTCTGTTTGTCTACTGTGTCAAACAAAAGTGTATTTGATTAAGTGACTAAAACCATTGTTCAAATTGGGTTTCTGCCTTCTCAGGAAATTTTCTATATCTATACTATTCTTTTCTTGCTCAAAATAGATACAAGTCATGTTTATTATTCTAACTGAACTACCACACTATCTTAAAGAAAATTAAGGAGTTACTGCTAAGTGTGCAAACTCACTGTAATCAAGAGAATATACATGAATAGGCCTCCTGCTAGATCTCCCCTGATGTATTTACCAGCAGAGGGAAAAGTCTAAGATCAATATCTTATTAAGAGAAATCTTGGATACCACTGCACTTCAGCCTGGGTGACAGAGTGAGATTTTGTCTCAAAAAAAAAAAATCTTGGAAATTACAACAAACATCAAATTGATACAACCACTTTCTGAGTTCACTCAGTTGCACACCTCAACTTGCTGTGGCAACCAGGAGATTAAGTTTATTTAGTCTCCAAAAGCATATCTGATGATTTGGCTTTACTCATCTGACCTGTACACTTCCTCTTTTCCATGCACAACCACTACCTCCCAGAGATAAACTCATTTACTCATAGGAGTTAGAATTCTCCAACACTGCTATCTTTTGGAAAGGCTGTCAGAGGTGGGAGAATAGGGATAAACTTTTAGCTGCTTCATCCTTCCTTCATTTTCCTCTACCGCTTCCTGACCTGGTTTACCACCTCCCACCATCTAGCGACTCCAGGAATAAAAACATTATGAACTGAAGTATTAAAGGTAGCATGTGCCAAGATGATACAGAGGCATACTTTATCAAATTATCTCTCACATTTTAATCAAAGAATATGGGATTACAACCAATTTCAAGTTCACAGAGTGAAAGCCTCCCCTCAACCTTCATGCAACATAAGCAAAAACCAGAGCTAATGGGGAAAACCTGATGGGAAATAAAACCTAAAAATACATGCAACTAGTTACCCTTTTGACTTCCTCTTCCTTTGTGTACCTCAGACAAAACTGGAACACTCGAAGGTCTTTGCAGTGGATGATGAGCTTCTCAGGGTATTTCTTCAGTTGTCCAAAGAGAGTTTTCTTTTTCTCATCAAACACTATAGATCAGCAATGAAATCAGAAGGGAAATTCTGTTACACAGCAATAAGTGAATGCTAAAGAAACAAAGTAGATGCTCAACTTCTAGGGATACTTCCCAATGAGAGGAAAAGTGCTGCCTGTCTTTTAAGTGATTGTCAAAGGAAGCTCAATCTCTTCAGCAGGGGCCCTGGTTCTCCGAGAGCAGTCAAGGTTCTTCACTCCTCTGGAGTAAGCACAAGAACAAACAGACTGGCCACTGTTGGCAGAACTGAATCTAGTGGCCTAAAGAAAACCCACTCTGAAAGCTGAGCTTATAAAAGATGAAAGGGAAATGACTAGATACATGCTTTCATGACAGTCAACTCCTGGGTTTATAGCTAGGACCCCTCCTGATACCCCCTCACTGTCCCAGAATTTGGACCCACTCAACACCTTGTAGTCTTGAGAACATCATAAGTGATCACTGAACAATTTCTGAAGATGCCCTGTATGCAAAAATAGAGAAGTGGAACAGAGAGAGGCTTGGCAGGAGAGGCTAGTTTAGTCAGCAGAAAAGACATCCTAATGTAATACAACAAATCTTTTTTATCAGAGCAGCCTATAAAGTAAAACCCACAGCAAACTCTGATATCAAAAAGTCTGATCAACATCTAGCATATAATGGCATTGTGTGAAGTATTAGAACAGGTTCCAAGTTCAAGTCAAAGCTCCTCTAGCTAAGTGACCCCATATAAACCATTTTACATCTCAATTTTAGCATCTATAAAACAGATTTAAACAAGATGATGTATGTAAAAAAATTTTAGAAAATTATAAATGGTCATAAAAATATTATCAGTATCAGCTAGAATCTCAAAGGTTGGCAATATCCCAAGGGAAAACAGATACTTACCTCCATAAATCTGATCAACACAGTGGAGCGTAATGTCATTTTCTCCTATAACCTTATTCTTAAATTGAGTTTCCTAGAAAATTCAAAAGGAAACAACTGTGACTTCTCTGAGCACTGTTAGATATTTATAGGCAGTGTAATCACCATTCTCTATTTGGATATTAAGAAAAATGGGAGCGGGGCGTGGTGGCTTACACCTGTAATCCCAGCACTTTGGGAGGCCAAGGCGGGTGGATCATGAGGTCAGGAGAATGAGACCATCCTGGCTAACACAGTGAAACCCTGTCTCTACTAAAAAATACAAGAAAAAGATTAGCCGGGCGTGGCGGCAGGCGCCTGTAGTCCCAGATACTTGGGAGGCTGAGGCAGGAAAATCGCTTGAACATGGAGGTTGCAGTGATCTGAGATCGTGCCACTGCACTCCAGCCTGGGCGACAAAGTGAGACTCCGTCTTAAAAGAAAAAAAAAAAAGACAGAAAAATGGGAAAATGCAGTGACATCCCTAAAAAAGGGACAATGAAGTATGTGAGAAATGCTCAAGATTCATTTTTGAGAGAGGGTTTAGTTCTGTCACTCAAGCTAGGCTAGGTAGGTTGATCTTGGCTCACTGTGACCTCTACCTCTCAGGCTCAAGCCAACTTTGCACCTCAGCCTCCTGAGTAGCTGGGACTACAGGCACACATCACCACACCTGGCTAATTTTTGTGTTTTTTTGTAGAGACATGATTTCACCATGTTGCCCAGGCTGGTCTCGAACTCTTGAGCTCAAGCAATCCACCAGCCTCAGCCTCCCAAAATGCTGGGATTACAAGCAAGAGCTACCACACCTGGCCCAGAACATGCCATTTCTGAGCTCCTCCTAGGCGAACCCACCATGCCACACACAATCACTTTGAGAAGTGTGGGGAAGTGATGTACAGGTTAACATTTCTCCACACAAATGTGAATAGGAGATTGACAGAGCTACCTGAAGTCAGCTTCAGGAAGAACAAGAGATTCGAGTTTCTGGTGAATGCTCTCTTTGTACAGGACTATGAACCAAGCCCAAGGCCAGATGGAAGAGGTAGCACTGGTGCTACTATTTAAAAAGCAAGGGTAGTGTCTGGGACAGTTGGCACACTGGGGCCAAGAAGTGCCTTGGCTGGGTTTCCACTAACATATGGTGCTCTCCTAGTGGTATGGGCAGTTCTCTCCTTACTTGATCGCTCATTCTTCATGAGTAGGAACAAATTTCACAAGGATACTGCTACTAGGTTCAGATTAAACATAAGGTGGGCTGGGTGAGGTGGCTCATGCCTGTAATCCCAGCACTTTGGGAGGCCAAGGCAGGCAGATTTCTTGAGCTCAGGACTTTGAAACCAGCATGGGCAACATGGCAAAACCCTGCCTCTCCAAAAATAACAAAATTAGCCAGGCATGATGGCACACGCCTATGATCCTAGCTACTCGGGAGGCTTAAGTGGGAAGATTACTGGAGCCATGAATGTGCTACTGCACTCCAACCTGGGTGACAGAGTAAGAACCTGTCTCAAAAAAAATTAAAAATAAAAAACAAAACAAAAACATAGTAAACCCAAATTCAAAGGCTGCATTCACCATCAGTTTGATTACTGAACTCAGTTCCTGGGTTTAAGGAGGAGTTTAGCATAGAGAAAACATGGGGAACTAGTATATTTGGAAGATGTTATTCCAGTGAGTTTTATATATATATATATATATATATATATATATATATGGCACTAAAATACAGAAGAAGATTAAATGTTGACAATGTCAACACATGAGGTCAAAAGCAAGCCAGTATGACACAATGCACAGGTGAGAAATTTCTAAATGGTCCTGCCACTGAAAGGAGATCCTGAAGGACAGAGAGTAGGTGAGTGATGAGAAGGACTCTGTCTTTTGTGTGTATTTATGTGGGGTAGTGGGGAGGGTGGGGATCGTGGGAAGAGGAATAACTGAGTAGCTGGGGAAAAAAGACGACAGAGCCACAACTGTACTATTCCCCCCAAACTTCACCAAATGCAGCTCATACATAACAGGATTTCTGTCCTTTGTGTTTATGTGTGTTGGGGGGTAGAGTAATTGAGCAACTGGGGGAAAAAATAGACAATGGAATCACAAGTGCACTATTCCCCACAAACTGCCAAATGCAGCCCATACATACATCATTATCCAATGCAGATTCGTCATCGCCCAAGAAGGCAATCTTGAAGTCTGTGCAGACAAGCCTCCCATAGACGCCACGCTGACTGGAATCTTCCTGGACATACTTCAGTACTGTGCTGGCTTCACAAAGCACCTGTTCACCTGTTGGAAACAAAAACAAGTCCTCCTTAGAGTTCTCAGGGAACATACAATATGCAAACCCTAAAGGCTTTCCAGCCCGATTTACATAAGAACATACAGTACAATGCAGGGCTTCAGAACTTCACACTTTTCAGCATGGCAGGAGCTGCAAAAACGTAGGAGAGAAGATGAGGCAGAGTGGGAACCACCAAGAAGTGAAACTCAAATGGCTCAGATACACCTCCATGCAGGACATTTCTCTATCTTCTCACTGGGAATAATGGAAATTTCCAAATAGGTACTAATGATCTGAGCTGCACTTTCATGCAGAGATCTTAGTGTTTTCATTACTTTGACCCAAGCAGATGTTCCATAGAAGCAATTCCCTAAGTGAACATAGATGGGCTTGCCCCAATCTGCCCTAAAAGCTGCAGATCCCAAGCCCACTTTCCTGTGAGAGGGGGCAGCTTCTAACATTGGAAGTGCTGAGAGAGAGAGTGGGCTCCCTGGCCATGGGGCTTCCAGGCAGCTTCCATAGATCCAAGAAGTACTGCAGCCTTCCACAGCATGACCACTCTTGTTCTGGCTCCACACTGGGAGGAAAACAGAGGTCAGAGGTTTGTGGGGGAAAAACGTGTTTCCTCTCATTCTTAGTTAAGGGTATTTCCTTTCAATGTGTCACCTCTCCTGCTTGATCTGCGGCACCCAGCCCATGTGAGAAGCTGCAGCCCCTGGAGACAGAAAGTATCCTTCCTTGCAGTCAAAAAGATGAGGATTGGGGAATAGGTAAGTATTGTCTGCCTTCTGGAAGCAGAGGAGCTCATGGGGGCAGGAAAAAGAGAAGACTATGGGAGAAATGAAAAACTAAGTATAAATGTTTTGCAACAACAAAAAAACCCAAAGGATTTTTCTTCTCATGCAACAGACAACCATCTTCTCCTTGGAATCTCCCTTTCAACAGCTCCTTCAAGGTCTTTAAATTTACTTTTTGGCTCAAAATTTATTTAGTCTAGCTTTCAATATGAAATCAAAGGAGAGTTTCAGACACTCAGAAGGGACACATATTATGGTGTTTTTCCCTCGTCTTTCAAAAGGTTAATTACTTCTGACTGAAACACTAAGGAAATAGCAGAAGATGGCCTGGTCACTAGGTCAGCCTCTCAAGAGATCAGTTTGAAGGAAACAATGAAGACAGAGCCCCATTAGGGTTTAAAATAGTCCCAGAAAAACTGTCTCTGCTAAGTCCATGGTGGAAGACATGTGAGCAAGGCTCCCTGTGCTTTCAACTCCCACCGTGAAACACCTTTTAACGGTGAGGCTCTCCCCAAGACCAGGTCAGTCCCCTCCCACGCTCATGTACTAAGGACCAGAAATTAGCATGCACTAGCTAATACAACATTCCTGGTGAGACCCTCTGCAAACATGGCATGCTGCCCCATAGTAATCACCTGGTTTATATCAGATCACAGTCTAGAATCACGAGAGTTGGGAGCTAGAAATGATCTTTGTTTAGTTGATGGAACTAGGCTCAGAGAAGTTAACTGTGAACTCACCACTGCACACCTACACCTAGATGAAACTGCAAAGTAATTCAGGAGAGGGGAGAATATGCATAATGCTAAGCTAAAAATAAAATTTCCAAATCTATAACCCAAGAAGAGGAAAAACAAGAAGAGATAGCAAGTAAGGTTTAAGTCATCATTACAGGAAAAAAAGTCTTTGACATTTAAAAACATCAAAAAAAGTTACAGGATTCTTTTACCAAATAAGGTGGATCAGTCAGAAACTTGCACAGATTTATATCCCCTCAATAAACTGGGATAAAATAAAAAGCCGCAGAATGAAGTCTGTATTGTTTTGGGAAAATGTACCTAAAAAAACTTACTTAAAAAAAGCTATTTGGAATTAGGAAAAAGAAAGTGGAAAAAGAATTAAATACATGGATCACAGAATATTCCACATATGGAAAGGATACACCACCAAGTAGTTTCTATTCCTGAATGCAGAAATGATTAAAACTTAAGTTAAAGTCACTGTCCTCTATCTCAAAAATATTCAACCAATCCAGGCTCCTTTGCAATGACCACAGGGCAAAGTGCAGGCAGCTCCAGGGTTGGTAAACCTCAGTATCCCCAATATACATGCTTACATGCACAAGTGGATATAGACCAACAGGTGAGGCCACCCACCACTGGTTGCCTTGGGAGGCCATGGTGGCTGCATTGTTCACAGGCAGCTACAGACTTGGACAGCAGGAAGAGAGTATGGGGTGTAGGGGTCTGTAGGGAATTGAGGTTTTCCTATTCAACATGGCCTCTTCCAGTATGCTGATTGGGGATACTGGAAAAGACCATGTAGAATGGCCCAAAAAAGTCCTCATATGCTTGTGAAAGCAGTGAGAATATCTCAGGTTTATTTTCACCAGCTTAGGGGAAAAGGAAACAAGAAAAATTCTTTCTGGATGTCGTAATACTCAGACCCAGGTGTGTAGTTATTGAACTAAAAACCTTGATATTTTTATCTAATTCATTACTGTTATATGCGAGAGGATGAAAACAAAGGAGTTTAAATATAGCAAGGCTAGGGATGATGTAATTTATCATTGGCTTTGCCTTGCATAGGAGTTACTATGCTAACATGACAGTTACCTGGCAACAAGTGAAGAGTTACTTCCTTCTCTGTTACTTCCTTTTCATTTTTGTGAATTTCCTAAAAGAGAAGAGCAAAGGATATTTTTCTTTGTTTAAGGGTTTAAAATGAATAACATTAAGACACGCTTTCAGAATACACACTAAAATATCACATACCGCCAGGAGTTTTTCATTTATTTTACAAGTTAGATACTTTTTAAAAACGTTTTTAACTAAAGGAAGACAGAAAATTCCAACAAGTTATGGATATTTAATGTATTAAACTAATCATTTAGGACCGATAACTAATAGCTGTCCCAACAGAGGGGGAGGGGTGGGCACTCCTTATCTAAGGAACAACTTGAAGTGTCACACAGCAAAGCAGGGCTTCTCAAACCCAGAATCAGAAAGAAAAGAGATGGCCCAGTGTGGTGGCTCATAGCTGTAATCCCAGAACTTTGGGAGGCTGAGGTGGGCATATCACTTGAGGTCAGGAGTTCGAAACCAGCCTGGCTAACATGGCGAAACCCTGTCACTACTAAAAATACAAAAATTAGCTGGCTGTAGTGGTGAGCACCTGTAATCCCAGCTACTTGGGAGGCTGGGGCAGGAGAATTGCTTGAATCCCAGAGGCGGAGGTTGCAGTGAGCTGAGATCCTGCCACTGCACTCCGGCCTGGGTAAGAATGAGATTCTGTCTCAAAAAAAAAAAAAGAAAGAAAAGAGACGACATGCCACAGCATGATCCCCTCTCCCTGCAGTGAGGACCAAGGGTTCAAAGCAAAAGACATGTGTTCTTCAGAGAATACGGACATATGTATAAGATCCAAAGATAAGAATAGGAAAACATGAATATATCAAGTCAGTACTGATCCAGCTAATCTATAGCACACGAGGGCTCCTGAAGAGAGCTGGAACATTCTTTGTCCATTCTAAGTTACCTAAAACCACAAGACAGTGCCAAGAAGTACAATGATTTGTAAAGGAGAATCAAGGCCAGGTTCTGGGTCACTGCTTCTCAGTAAAAATATATTCAAGTGCCTCTATTTGGGGCTCAGTATTTATTGGATATTCAAAGATAATTAATTACAAACATTAATGAATAGACCAAAGCGATGATCATATATGGCTGTTAAAAAAGACATGGCTGTTAACATAACAAAGAGAGGCACCAAGGGCCTCCTAATAAAGTGTACCACACCATCCATGAAGTGTTCTTGCCAAAATCTCTAAGCTCCATCTGCTTGAACTTCCATGGCAATCAGCCAATTTATCAGAAACACTGGGACAGAGAAACATGTCAAATGATACAATGGGGATGCAATCAGTCAAATTCTGACTGTGGAAAATTCTGTAATACACAACCAGTTTTATCAGCAAATAAAACTAGATTTTTTTTTTTTTGGGGTAGAAGATCCTGGGTATTCTGAATTTGTTAATTCAGACTAAAATATGGCATTAAAGAAAATTGGGTACAGCCCATCTTGAGGCTGAAGAAAAATGTTATGGCTTTTCCTGGGAACCCATTTTTGAGCATGGTGTATTTTGGAGGTAACTAAGATGCCAATAAACCAAGTCCCTCTGAGGCAGTGCTTCTCATATTTGGGGCAGTCAGATTACATGGGGAGCTTGTTATCTAAACAGATTCTCAGGCACCCATAAGCCTGCAGACTTATAGTGCAGGGATGCAGGCTGACCCCCTGGTTTTGTAAAAAGCTCCCCAAATGATTCTGATTCTGATGTATGGGTCTGGGGCTTAAGCAAGAGGAACTATTCCTGTATGTTAAAAGCTATGAGTGTTTTGGTAATTTAAAAATTCTTGGCTGAGTGCAGTGGCTCACACCTGTAATCCCAGCACTTTAGGAGGCTGAGGTAGGCAAATTACCCGAGGTTAGGAGTTCGAGACCAACATGGCCAACATGGCAAAACCCTCCAGCTCTACTAAAAATACAAAAAAATTAGCCAGGCGTGGTGGCAGGCACCTGCAATAGCAGCTGCTCTGGAGGCTGAGGCAGGAGAATTGCTTGAACCTGGGAGGCAGAGGTTGCAATGAGCTAAGATTGCGCCATTGCACTCCAGCCTGGGTAACAAAAGCAAGACTCCATCTCAAAACAAACAAACAAAAATTATCATTGAGAGTTTTCCTCATGTAACATTGACAAAGAACTAAATTAAAGCATAATTTTTTTTTTTTTGAGACGGAGTCTTGTTCTCGTGCCTAGGCTGGAGTGCAGTGGCGTGATCTTGGCCTGGCTAGTTTTTGTATTTTTAGTAGAGACGGAGTTTCACCATGTTGGTCAGGCTAGTCTCAAACTCCTGACCTCATGATCCGCCTGCCTTGGCCTCCCTAAGTGCTGGGATTACAGGAGTGAGCCACTGCGCCCGGCAAGCACAATTATTTTTGACAGGTTCTATCATCTTTCTCTGAGGAGAGAGTAAAGCTACTCATTACATTCAATTGGCTGTTAGAACACTAGAGAGGTCATCTTGACTAGAAGTTAGACTTCAGCCCAAACACTGGTGCAAACTTGGAGAAGACTAGCCTAATGTTACATCAGCAGAAAGAATTTATAAGATCCAAAACTACTTATATTAATTCTTGAAATGGTTAGAAATTCTTTAATTTTTTTGTAGAGATGAGGTCTTGCTATGTTGCCCAAGCTGGTCTCAAACTCCTGGCCTCAAGCAATCCTCTCACCTTGGCCTCCCAAAGCATGAGGATTATAGCCATGAGCCATTCCGCCTGGCCAAATTCTTTCTTTACATTCCAGAAACAAAATATTCAGGAGACACCGTTTAGGATTCTGTCCTAACAACACTCCCTTTCCTCAGACTACTGCTGCCTGCTCCCACAACCCTGTGGAGCATACCACCTCCCCGCAAGTCAACTGCATGGGGAAATGAATAAGCACAATGGCCCCACATACACTGGGCTAATCATTTCCTTTCTCCTTTTCCTTTGGCTCCAACAAATGTCTTTCAGGAAGGACTAAGAGATACTAACGAAGCTAGCTACCTGAACTGTAGAGTTGTGCATCTGGCCACAAATATGGGGAAACAGAGAAGGCTGTTTTACAGAAAAGACACAAGAGGAGGATTTGGCCTGGACTCCCATGGCTTTCCAGGCTTTTTTAGCCCACCTTGGGCTACAGTTCCACAATTCACACCTGTGTCTGTATCTTTATAATAAATTCCATTGTTGGGGCAGGGCGTGGTGGCTCACGCCTGTAATCCTAGCACTTTGGGAGGTCGAGGCAGGCAGATCATTTGAGGTCGGGAGTTCGAGACCAGCCTGGCCAACATGGTGAAACTTCATCTCTACTAAAAACACAAAAATTAGCCAGGTGTGGTAGTGCACACCTGTAATCCACTGCATTTCAGCCTAGGCGACAGAGTGAGACACTCTCCAAAAAACAGCAAAAAATTCTGGTGTTGGCATATATTAGCTAGAGTGGGTTGCTATTAATTGTCACCAAAGACACTGACTTAGGTCAATAGCATTAATAACAGAGAAACCACATATGTCACCCAACATGTCAATGTACAATATATATAGTGCCACAGGATTAGGAACTAATGTTACAGCCACCACCTTACAGGTAAGACTGGTAGAGGAGAGTCAGATGCCAGAAGTAGCACTACTGCCTCAAGTGCCTCAAGTGTGTGGGTTTTAGATGGGGTGAGGATGTATGAGGTTTCCAAACAGTAAGGCCCTCAAAGAATTTTGCCATTATTCAGCTGATGAAAACACCCCTGAATGGCTTTCTTTGGCTGCTACCACTACATTCCCTGTATGACTTCTCTGGGTGTAGCAGCACACACCCCACCCCACCCCCCTAAACACACATTGGATAAAGCAGAAAGTGACTTTAAAAACTTAAAACAACAATAACAACAACAAACCCACATCATTTTTGGCCTTGTCATTTCTAAACTAAGTTATATGTATATACATACATACATACATACATACATACATACACATTCTTTTTTAAAGTGGAAGATCTATGCCTCTACAGATAGCTGAAGTTTGTACAAGGACAGGGAGAAGGTCATTTATAAGAGACAGAGATAATTAAAATGAATTATTACCAAGTGCTAAGTACTGGGCACTGAAGGATTAACAGTAGCCTGCAGTCCAGGAGAGAGACTAGATAATCCCAACATGCAACACGATGGATGCCATAATAAAGGTGTTTATATACGGACATGGGAGCACAAAACAGGGGCACCTAACTGTAGGAAGACTAACAGAGGGGAGAGAAGGGAGGGGAGACTGTTCACGGCAGTCCTTCTAGGGAAGTGGCTCGTATGGAATGTGCCAGAGTTCAGTAAGTAGACAAGCAGAAAGGAGAAGAAGAAAGACAAGAGAAAAGAAAGAAAAGAAGATGTAACCCATGGAGTTAAGTCATGTGAGAGAGGCGAGAAATATGGCTGGAGGTGGGTCACAGCCTAAAGGAATGTGCATGCCATATTGAATTTGGTCTTTATCCAGTGGGCAGTGCCAGGGAGCAACTGAAAGATTTTAAGGAGATTGAATTAAGCACATAGTATTTACCATTTCCAATAAATGTCTTTCAGGAAAAAGCCCAGGACTAAACCAGGATCCTGGGTGGGTTCCAGCCTACAAAGACTTCAGGAGGACCGTGGGTAAGTTCCCTGGCCTCGGTGTCCTCATCTAAAAGTATGGATAAGAGGTATATTGCCCACTTCATGAGATAATGCATGAGAGCCTACGCAAGAGTGAAAATTATGAAATAGAAGTGAGTCTGAGCATCTGTGTCCAGAAAGAGGCAGTGTCCTTGTTGGCTTTCCCTCACTAAAAACTGGTAAGGAAGATTCTTGTAAACCCACTCCCTCAATTCCAAATTACTTGGTCAGAGCATATAATCGTATTTTCAGGGATGAATACCAATCTACTAGAGCATTTCCTAGAAGAAAAAAAGTGGCTGGGGACCTTTTCCCACACACCCTCTTTATCAAGTGCCCCGAAAGCCTAGTACACATTTTTCATTTTAAAAGCACTGACGACTCTTCTTCCCTTTAATAATGTTAAGTATGTTTTAATGTTGGTCCCAGGCTGCTGACCAAAAATTGATCTGACAGAGAAAAGGGAAACCTCAAAAAGCAATTAAGTCATCCAGGAGCCACATATCTGCCACTTATTTTATGAAGCAAGTGGTGATTTCAACATTGGAAGGGGATGACAGAAAAGCCACCAAGATGCCTAATAGCACTCAACTTCCTACAAAAACTGCAACTATTCATCAGATTTCCTTCAGCACTGCAGACAGGGAAAGGAGAGGTCAAAATAATATAACAAGATGCACACTGGTGCTGAATAGCCAGCATCTAAAAAAGGTAATCTAATCATCAAATATATGTGAGTCCCTGCCTCAAATGCCAATAAATAAATAACAAATGATATTCCTCCAAAGCCTGGAACATATTGCAAACTCACCTATTTGGAATATTGCCAAAAATCAAAAGTCAAAAAGGCTCCTGGGCAGTAGTAACAGATGCATCTAAGGTTGTGCTTAGTGATCAAAGCCCCCCCAACAATCTGTCTTCCACCTCAACTGCATGCTTTTAATAATGACTGACAGCCAGCTACCATGTGCCAGGTAAGTACTCTTCATTAGAATCTCATTAATCCTCACAACAACTCTAGGACAGGCATACATTGCTTTATTGCACCTCACTTCATTGTGCTTCACAGATACTGCACTTTTCACAATGGAAGGTATGTGGCAACCTGGTATGGAAAAAGGCTATCAGTGCCATTTTTCCAACAGCACATGCTCGCTTCTTATCTCTGTGTCACATTTTGACAATTATTGTAATATTTCAAACTTTTTCATTATTGTATCTGTTATGGTGATCTGTGATCAGTGATCGTTAATGATACTATGCTAATTGCTTTGGGGCATCATGAATCATGTCCACATAGGATGGCAAACGTAATTAATAAATGTTATATGTGTTCTGACTGCTTCACCACCCAGCTGTTTACCACGTCTCTTCTCCTTGGGCATCCATATTTCCTGAGACACAACACAACAACATCGAAATTAGGATAAATGATAACTCTACAATGGCCTCTAAGTGTTCTGGTGAAAGGAAGAATAGCATGTCTCTCATTTTAAATCAAAAGCTAGATAAGATTAAGCTTAGTGAGGAAGGCAGGTTAGAAGCCAAGACAGGCCAAAAGTGAGGCCTCTTGTGTCAGTTAGCCAAGTTGTGAATGCAAAGGAAAATTACTGAAGGAAATTAAAAGTGCTACTCCAGTGAACATATGAACGATAAAAAAGTAAAACGTCTTTCTACTGATATGGAGAAAGTTTGAGTGGTACCTTAAGCTAAAGCCTAATCCATAGTAAGGCTCTAGCTCTCTTCAGTTCTGTGAAGGCTGAGAGAGGTGAGGAAGCTCCAGAGGAAATGTCTGAAGCTAGCAGAGGTTGGTTCATGAGGTTTATGAAAGGAAACTATTAACAAAAAAATGCAAGGTGAAGCAGCCAGTGCTGATGTAGAAGCTGCAGGAAGTTAGTCAGAAGATCTAGCTAAGATCATTGATAAAGGTGGCTACAGTAAACAATAGATTTTCAATGGAGACAAAACAGCCTTCTATTGGAGACAGATGCCATCTAGGACTTTTATAGTTAGAAAGGAGAGGCCAATGAACTGATTCAAAGTTTCAAAGGATAACTGACTGTTAGGACTAATGCAGCTGGTGACTTGCTGTTGAGGCCAATGCTCATTCACTATTCAAAAAAAATATGCTACATCTAATCTGTCTGTGCCCTATAAATGAAACAACAAAGTCTGGATGACAGAACATCTGTTTACAGCATTGTTTACTGAATATTTTACAACCACTGTTGAGACCTACTGATCAGAAAAATTAATTCCTTTCAAAATACTACTGCTCAAACTATTACTGCTCATTGACAATGCACCTGGTTACCCAAGAACTCTGATGAAGATGTACAAGGAGATTTATGTTGTTTTCATGTCTACTAACACAACATCAATTCTGCGGACCCATGATCAAGGAGTAATCTTGATTTTCAAGTCTTACTGTTTAAGAAATAGATTTTGTAAAGGCTATAGCTGCCGTAGATAATGATTCCTTTGATGCATCTCGGCAGAGTCAACTGGAAATCTTCTGGAAAGGATTTACTATTCTAGATGCCATTAAGAACATTCATGATTCATGAGAGGTCATAATAGCAACATTAACAGGAGTTAAGAAGTTGATAGCTTGGCTTTGAGGGGTTCATCAGTGGAGGAAGTAACTGCAAATGTTGTGAAAACAGCAAGAGAACTAAAATTACTGATAGAAGTTGAGCTTGAAGATGGACATGAACTGCTTCAATCTCATGACACCGAAAAAGTGAGAAACAACCTAGAGGACTCGAAAAAACAGGTGAAGAGTTACTTCTTATGGATGCACAGAGAAAGTGGTTACTTGGCCAGGTATGGTGGCTTGCGTCTGTAATCCCAGCATTGTCCGAGGGCAAGGGTTTGAGCCCAAGACCAGTTTGGGCAACACAGCGAAACCACATCTCTATGAAAAATACAAAAAATTAGCCAGGCATGGTGGCACATACCTGTAGTCCCAGCTACTTGGGAGGCTAAGGTGGGAAGATGACTTGAGCCTGGGACAGGGAAGTTACAGTGAGCTGAGACAGAGCTACTGCACTCCAGCCTGGGCGACAGAGTGAGACCAGGTCTCAAAGAAGAAAAAAAAAAAAGGGAAGTGGTTTCTTGAGATGGAATCTATTCTTGATGAAGATGTTGTGAACATTGTGGAAATGACAACAAAGAATTCAGAAATACACATAAACTTGGTTGACAAAGCAGCAGCAGGGTTTGAGAAGACTGACTCCAATTTTGAGAGAAGTTCTACTGCAGGTAAAATGCTATCAAACATCATCACATACTACAGAGAAATCTTTCACAAAAGTTAAGAGTCAATCAATGCAGCAAACTTCATTGCTGTCTTATTTTAAGAAATTGCCATAGCCACTCCATCCTTCAGCAACTACCTTGATCAGTTGACAGCCATCAACAACAAAGCAGGATGCTCCACCAGCAAAGATTATGACTTCCTGAAAGCTCAGATGACTGTTAGCACTTTTTAGCAAGAAGATACTTTTAAACTAAAGTAATGTACATTTTTTTTTTGAGATAGAGTTTCACACTTGTTGCCCAGGCTGGAGTGCAATGGTGTGATCTCAGCTCACCGCAACCTCTGCCTCCCGGGTTCAAGCGAGTCTCCTGCCTCAGCCTCCCAAGTAGCTGGGATTACAGGCATATGCCCCCATACCCCACTAATTTTGTATTTTTAGTAGAGACAGGGTTTCTCAATGTTGGTCAGGCTGGTCTCGAACTCCCAACCTCAGGTGATCCACCCACCTCAGCCTCCCAAAGTGCTGGAATTACAGGTGTGAGCTACCGTGCCTGGCCCTGTACATTTTTAAATACATAATGCTATTGTACACTTAATGCACTACAATATTGTATAAACATATGCACAGACAAAGAAAAAATTTGTGTGACTCATTTTTCTTTCTGTTTTTTTTTTTTTTGAGACAGAGTCTTACTCTGTCATCCAGGCTGAGTGCAGTGGCATGATCTTGACTCACTGCAACCTCCATCTCCCGGGTTCAAGCAATTCTCCTGCCTCAGCCTCCTGAGTAGCTGGGATTACAAGCGTGCATCACCATGCCTGGCAGACTCACTTTATTTTTTTATTGTTATTACTTTTTGAGACAGAGTCTTGCTTTGTCACGCAGGCTGCAGTGCTGTGGTGTGATCTCAGCTCACTGCAATCTCTGCCTCCCAGGTTCAAGTGATTCTCCTGCCTCAGCCTCCCAAGTAGCTGAGACTACAGGTGTGTACCACCACACCAAGACAATTTTTATATTTTTAGTAGAGACGGGGTTTCACCATGTTGGTCATGCTGGTCTCAAACGTCTGACCTCAGGTGATCTGCCCGCCTCAGCCTCTCAAAGTGCTGGGATTACAGACATGAACCACTGTGACCAGCTTCTCACTTTATATTTATATTCACTTCATTGTGGTGCTCTGGAACTAAACTCAAAACATCTCCAATGTGTGCCTCTACTAGTATTATGTACATTTTACATATGAGAACACTGAGGCTTAAATAGCATCAAGAGGTTCAGTAACTTGTTTGAGGTTTTATTTTTAAAAAGAAAGTTATGGCTGGGCGTGGCAACTCACACCTATAATCCTAACACTTTGGGCAGCTGAGGTGGGAGGACTGCTTGAGCTCAGGAGTTTGAGACGGGCTTAGGAAACAGTGAGACTCATCTCTACAAAACAAACAATTTAAAAATCATTCAGGCATGGTAGTACACACCTAAAGTCCCAGGTACCTGGGGGGCTGAGGTGAGATGATCACTTGAGGCCAGAAGGTCAAGGCTGCAGTGAGCCATGACTGCACCACTGCATTCCAGCCTGGAAAACAGAGTAAGACCCTGTCTCAAAAAAAAAAAAAGTTACTAATCAAGGAGCTGCAAGCCTCACTGAACTCAGAGCCTATATTCTTCAGTTATGTACCAATTCTAACAAACAAGGTCTCCAGTTTCCCATTGCAAAAGAGAAAATCATTGTAGCATCCATTGCTTGCAAAGGAAACTCTTACTACAAAACTGATCAGAACAAATAAGAAAAATTCCATTAGGAGAACTGTACTTCATGTTCAAGGATCTGTTACGTACACCAGCAGTTCCCAATCTTTTTGGAGCCAGGGTTTGGTTTTGCAGAAGACAATTTTTCCATGGACCTGTGGGTGCCAGCAGGGGGACAGGGGATGATTTTGGGATGAAACTGTTCCACCTCAGATCATTAGACATTGGTTAGATTCTCATAAGGAGTGTACAACCTGGATCCCTTGCATGTGCAGTTCACAATAGGGTTTGCGCTCCTACGAGAATCTAATGCCGCCACTGATCTGACAGGAGACGGAGCTCAGAAGGTAATGCTTGCGGCCCCTACTCCTACATTCACTTGTTGTTATGCTGCCAAAGACTAGTACCAGTCCACAGTCTAGGTGTGGGAGACCCCTGACATACAGGACAAAAGCACATGGATGTTAAAGTCAACCACCACTCCTGAGGACCTGCTGAGAGGTAGCCTGGTGGTTTTTACTTCACTCATTCTTGAAAAGTTAATTATTTGGATTCTTACCAAGTTCACATACAGAGTACACATCATCTGAAATGTGTAATGATCCTGGAGCACCTTAGGAGAGGCAGGAAAAGGGCAAGGCCCTGCCAGAAAGATCTTAAAAAGAACTGGGGTGGGGGTGTGTGCGGGTACAATGAAGCTCTCACAGGTCAAAATGCTTAAAATGCTCCTATCAACAGCTTTGAATCAAAAACTGAAATTGTTGTTCTCAGATTAATTTAATCCAGCCGGAGGGGCAAATTCCAAGAGGCAACATCCCTAAAGGTTCCAAAGCAATTTCTTTCCATTGCATTTGATACCAAAGTGCTAAAAGGACACAACACAGAAATTTTATTTCCTAAAAGTTGCCCTACTTTTCTAAAATGAACACTTAATACTCATTTTTTCCAACTAAATAGAAAATCTGAGGGGGAAAAATGTATTTGCATCTACATATTAGGTGGGTATCCATGTATATCTTAAAACAAAAATTTTTAAAGTAGAAAGTTGTATTTTTTATACACCATAGCACTAATAATTTAAGTTTTTGTTTTTCTCTATATCTCTCCAATCTTTTCTCTGTATACATACTAAAAAGAGAAAGAATACAGATCTGGGGGCCATAGTCCAAATACAGCTCTGGTATCCACAGACATGACTCGCTCATGTCATTTAAACCGACAGCTTCAGTTTCAGTTTCCTCCAATATAAAATGGAAAAAATACTACCGGGTATGAGGACTTAACAGATATGTATGTAACTTCCTGGCACCTGTACTTGGTAATGTAATTTGTTATAACTGTTGGGGGTAGCAGAACCTGTGCTGCTTCTTGATTTCCTTTCATGAATAAACAAAAAGTAGAGGAATTATTCAAGAATCTGTCAGCAGGGCATGGTGGTTCATACTGGTAATCATAGCACTTTGAGAGGCCAAGGTGGGTGGATCACATGAGGCCAGGAGTTTGAGAACAGTCTGGCCAACATGGTAAAACGACATCTCTACTAGAAATACAATAACTAGCCTGGTGTGGTGGCATGTGCCTGCAATCCCAGCTACTCAGGATGCTGAGGCACAAAAATAGCTTGAACCTGGGAGGCGGAGGTTGCAGTGAGCTGAGATTGCTCCATTGCACTCCAGCCTGGTCTCTATTGTATGAGACCAATAACTTCTACTTTTCTCCCAATCCTGTTTCCCATATTAAACTAAATTGACTCTACTCAGGAGGTCTCACAACTCTTTTTTCTGTGGATCAGGAATTCCTGAAATTAGCAACACTCTAGTTGGCCCTAATTCCATAAGACTTTAACTACATTAGGAATATCTGAAGCCATGGAAAAAGAAATGGCATTTTTCTACTAATAGGATTTATCTTCTAGCAGTCGACTATGATTTAGGTCTCGTCATTATGCATCTTATCTTTTGCAATAGAAAGCACTTTGAACCTTCTACAAGACCAAAAGAGTAAACCAACGGCTTTCTTAAGATACCACATCCGAGGAAGGGCCTGCTTGGGCATGCACACGCAAAAACACTTTCTCAGCTACTAATTTTGTTGACAGTAGATCAAGTTGCTGAAAGGTGGTAACAAATTGAGAATAGAAACGTATATATGCACTGGAGCACTGGAATTTAAGGTGCTACACTGTACTCAATCATCACTAGTATCTAATCCTTCTCTGGTTAATACTTCAAAAAAATTATAAATATATGCTATGTAATTCTTACAGATAATCAACCCAGGAGAAAACAAATACCATCATGGCCACTATCTTTGCATCCCCCCTCAAATAAAAATAAACACCAGTCCCAAGAAGAGAAATAACCTAGAGGAACCCAAAACATCAGGGTATACAAATAAGAATCATAAAGAGATCCTCCCCTCAGAAATATGTTTAATTAGAGTTTTTCTTTGAATTTGGTTTTCAGAAGTTACCTGTTTGGATTGGTAGGAAGGATAGAATGGAGAGTATTCACTGGCAATGTCTGTAGTCTCTTCATCCCTATATTTCATAATCACTTTTTGAACTCCACAAAGAAAGAACTGACAAATAAGAAGCTAATATATTTCAATACTCTTAAAAGAAAACAGATGTACCATTATTTGCTTGTTGATCCCAGGAGAACAAACATAGCTGAATGAAGGAGAAGAGAGGTGGATACCAACAAGGGTACACAGAGGAGCACCTGTGTCTGGATGTGCTGAATGCTACATGTGGATCTTAGAGTGGGTGCCCCTAAAATTCCCATATGTGCATCCTACGCCTAACCATGCTGTATTCTGAATGTGTATAAGCTGTTGTCTTCTTTGGCAAATTTGTTGGACGAGTGATTAAAGGCTAACTTTTACAACTGAATGAGTAAATATAATCTCTTCCTTAGTGGCATTACAGATTACTACACTGTGACCAAGAGTCATTTGTGGACTATAGAAATCACAAACGTCCAATCTGTGAATGCCAAAGTTTACTGCTCCTTTTTCCAAAGTACGTACAGGGCCAGCCCTTACTGAGGTTGAGAAGTGAATAACAACAAACATTTCTTGGGCTGTAAGTGCCAGGTACTGTTTAAAAAGCTTTATATTTATTTACTAACTCATTTATATTTATTAACTGATTTAATCCTCACAGCAAACCTTTGCAATAGAGTTATTATACCCATGATTGTCTCCGTTTTACAGATGAGGATACCTTGCTAGTATGTGGCACAGGTAAAAGTCAAACCCAGGTATCCTGGCCCAGTCTGCGTTCTTATTCGATGCCACACTTTCATGTGGAAAGAAGAAATGAAAGGAAAAAGGCGAAACAAAGCAGAATGATCAGTGAAGTGCCTGCTAGACCCACCTGAAACCAGGTCAAAGTAAGCAATACAAAGTGACCAGGGAAAGCCAAATGAGAGTTATAGAGAGGCCAAAGGAAGCTAAAGGGAAACAACAGCAAAAGACACCTACACCCAATCTAAATGACACTGGCCAGCTGCATGGAGAAGAACCTTAAGGCTCCTCAACACCTGCTGAAAGAGTTACCTCTTATGATTCACTCCACTGGGTCCTCTGAGGTATGAGTTTCTAATTTTCATCCCAATCAACTCTAGAGAGTTCAGTGAGACTCCAGGAAAGGCTCTAACCATGAATAACACTGGTATGTATGCCTGAGCAATTCTTGCTTCCTTTCAAGTATACAGTCTTGGCCAGACGCAGTGGCTTATGCCTGTAATCCCAGCACCGTTGGAGGCCAAGGCAGACGGATTGGATCACTTGAGCTTGGGAGTTTGAGACCAGCTTGGGCAACATGGCCAAATCTCATTTCCACAAATTTTTTTTTAATTAGCCAGGCATGGTGGCATGTGCCTATAGTCCCAGCTACTCAGAAGCGTGGGGCAGGAGAATCACCTCAGCCTGGGAGGTCGAGGCTGTAGTGAGCCATGACTGTACTACTGAACTCCAGCCTGGGTGACAGAGCAAGATCTTGTCTCAAAAAAAAAAAAAAGAACAGAAAAGAAAAGAAACAATAGCTAGCCTTAGCCACTAATATGGATAGCATCACCAAATGCTCTACTCTTATTGCAATATACTAGAGAAAGAGAGGATTCCTGGAAAGCTTAATGGAAAGACTATTACGTGTGAAGCCTGTTCAGAGAGAGCAGTGGATGGGCCCAGCACATTCCAGGATCTAGAAGCCAATTCAACCAGCATCCAGTGAGAGCTGCCTCTGTACTATCCCTGTTCTTTGGGGTGGTGGGATAAATTGGTTTTAGAGAAAAGCTTAGAGTTGCCCTTAAGCCTCTGCGCTTTCAACTCTTGACACTCCCTAACAACTGCCTACTTAGCAGATGTTGACCTTACTTCTGCAGCTGTGAAATATGAGATAACATTCCTCACTGATTCCATTAACGATCATGTTCAATGTGCAGCAAAAAGGCAAAAAAGGTAGAGTTCTTTAATAATTAGGCAGAACTGGTTCTACTGGTTAGGCTGACAGACTTTTCTTAAAAAACTAACTCTGAGCCGGGCGCGGTGGCTCAAGCCTGTAATCCCAGCACTTTGGGAGGCCGAGGCGGGCGGATCACGAGGTCAAGAGATCGAGACCATCCCGGCCAACATGGTGAAACCCCGTCTCTACTAAAAGTACAAAAAATTAGCCGG
>CAUYLZ010047867.1:0-16907 GCA_963573645.1 Pithecia hirsuta
GGCCCTTGGAATGTCTGAAGCTCCTCACCCCCCCCCCCCGCCCCCCCCCCCCACCACCCCCCCCACCGCCGGGAAAGAAAAAAAAAAAACAAACCCAGAAGGGAGACGCACGAACACCCACCCCCCCCCCCCCCCACCCCCCCCCCCACACACACCACACCACCCGCGCCCCCCCCCCGAAAAAAACACCAAAATATCCAAAATATGAAATTGTGTTTTATTTAACAGTTATTTGTATTTAAACACCATTAAATATTTTGGAAAATTTGCTGGTTTTTTTTTGCGGGGGGCTCGGTACGCCTGGGTTCTGGGGGGGTGTGGGTGTGGGGGGGGGGGGGGAGTGAGGAGCTTCAGACATTCCGGGGCTAGTGAATTCTGTAAATCCCCTTCTGGGCGGAGATGAGGGTGAGGGGCGGGGGTGGGGGTGAGGAACTTCAGACATTCCAAGGGCCAGAGGACTTTTGACACTCTGATTGTTACTTAAGCTATTAACAAAAGTCAAGATAAGCATATGTTTACACATTGTCTGGGTAGGGTGGAAATTACACGTCGCAGGGGCCAAGATGGCCTGGGTTTGGACTGCTTGCTTGTCACATAACGGGTTACAGAGAGCAGTTTAAACAGAAAGCCAAGGTATGGTTGCGGTATGCAGTTTTATGGGGCTTTTTACCATGTCATACACGACCCAAACACCTGCTTCTAGGCCCTACCTCCAATATTGGAGATCATATTTCTTTTCTTTTTTTTTTTTTTTTTTTTTGAGACAGGGTCTCACTCTGTTGCCCAGGCTGAAGTGCAGTGACATAATCACAGCTCACTGCAGCCTCAACCTCCTCAGGCTCAAGCGATCCTCCTAGGTTAGCCTCCAGAGTAGCTGAGACTAAAGGCATGTGCCACCACACTCGGCTAAATTTTGTATTATTTTTTAGAGATGAGGCCTCACTATGTTGCCAGGCTGGTCTTGAACTTCTGGGCTCAAGCAATCCTCCTACCTCAGCCTCCCAAACTACTGGGATTATAGGAGGGAGCCACCACACCTGGCCTGCGGACTGAATTTCAACACGAGGCTTGAAGGGGACAGACATCCAAATATAACAGCTCCCCTCTAGAAGCTTCCCAGAGTGATAAACATCAGTAATGCCCTATCATCTCCCCCAGGCTCCCACCCCTTCCCCCACACCCAGGTCTAGCCCAAGAGCAACCCACGGGTTCTGTGTCTGCACCAGCAGGCACACGGGGTCCTGTGGTGTGCTTTGCCCCGAGTTCACACACAGGTACAAAGACAAAATTAAGTTTGCCTCTCAGAGACCACAGTCCAGAGGTGGCCCAATGTCAGAATCAGATTTCACTACCCACTTCCCTGGGGAGCAGTGAGCTTTAGACTCTGTCAGTCTAGAGACCAGACAAATCGTGGGGGACCTCCAGGATACCGGTCCAGGAAATTCTAGGAAGCGAGATGAAGGAGAGGAGCAAATGGGCCCAAAAGTGATCATAAGGACTGACCAGTCTTTGAGCAAAGCATTTGCTACTTGGCTGGAACCGTGTGGGTACAATGAGGACACTTCCTTCCTTTGGCCTTTGTCACCCAGCCCTCTCTTAGAACTCCCAGGCTTCTCTTTTCCAGCAGCTTCCCCTTTTCTGGCTTTGTTTCTCCCTCCAAAGCTTTACCTCTCCCCATACTGATCTGAATCTGAAAGTGAGATTCATGGACATTTCCTCTCCACCTCATCTGCTGCAGAACCCCTGCCTCCACCCCCCAAGCACACACCTGACAACCGGCAGAGGTAGATGTCTTTGTTTGTCAGTTATTGGAGACCAATGGCATTTTAAAAGGTTATTTCTCTTACAGAAAACTGTATAGCCCAGGGACAGTCACCTTGTGAGCTTCTTTATTCATGAACCCTCACTCTTCCTCCAGGATTGATGGGTGACAGCTCCTCGCTCCGGGCCTTTCTTATATATATTTACAGTAGTCTGCGAAGTACATCCTTAATCAAAGGGGCCATGACTCATTGACACATCTTTGGAATATTACTGAGTAACTCATTAAAATGTTAATAGCTTCTGTCCGGATGTATTGATCTTGATGTCAACTATTCTTGGAATAATAAATAAAGCTGATTTTTAAAATTTTATCTTGCAACCATGCTGAGTGATAAATGAGCCAAGGAGTGTCTGAAAGAAAACAAGTCACCTTGGAAGCCCCTGATGGAACAGAATCAAATAAAGAGGGTCCTATCCAGCTCCGTGATGGAAAATGTTATGGCAGACAGAGTTAAGCTCAAACTCAATACAGAACAGAGGAAAACACCCAAAATTCATGGACCGTGTTCTTCCCCACCAAGGATATTTCTAAGTAAGTAAATCAGCAACAGCAACTTTGAATCAATGATCTGTAAATATCTCTGGACGTCCCCAAGTGCTTTCAGCGGTGGGAGCATGAGTAACACCAGATTTCAAGGAACCAGCATCCCAGGAGCCATCTTCGGTTTTCTAAGACTAACATCCAAGGTGGGCTTCCTCTGGCTTTCAGCTGCCTGCCCCGTGCCTGCAGGCTTCTGCTAAGTTCCCCTTTCTACCTTTCAGGTTCTCAAAGACGTCAAGGCCACATCTCACTGGCCTTCTGACCTTCATGGTGCCTCCACTGGTCTCGATCAAGGGCCTTCTGCCCCTGATGTTCTGCCTGGAGGGCTTTTCCAGCCTCAGCTGTCCATGTCCTTCAGGTCTCCACCCACTGCTGCTGCTGGAGAGGGTTCCAGAACTTCCCATCCTGAAACGGCTGCCCCCGCCCCCAGCACAGCCCTCCACAGCCTGGGCCTGCTGGGTGTTTAAATCATCAATGTGCTTTGTCGACCTGCATTTTTATGTCTCCTCCCAGAAGGACTTGTAGGCACCATGTATCTACCCTCTTCTGTCTTACTCCTGGGTCCATGTGGGCACACGGTAGGCACTCAGTAAATGTTTTGAATAAATGAATGGAAAGTCCCCTAAAACAAGGACGAGATCTTGGGATGCCCAAAGGGATGAAGCTGAATAGGTCTCTAACAAAAAAAGCAGGGGAGAGGCTGGAAAGGGGCTGACATGGAAAACCCCCTAGGAAATGTTTCCACTTGCAGGACAGGGAGGAGGAAGCCATTTAGTTGGAACGTGCATCTAGGTCTCCAATGACTCCCTGGAGCTCCATCACGGGAACAATCCTTTACATGGATCCGGGACTCTGGGCCTGAGTGCCGTGGTTTCAGGACCCGGTCAAGCCCTAAGTCAACGTTTCCAGAACAAACACCCGCGACCAGAAGCAGCTAGGGCCACTGACACACCACATCACTCTCGCGGCCAGGGCCAAGTCCTGCTAGGAACGTGATTATCATTCCTGATGATCTGCCGTCCCAGGCTGGCTGCTCCGATACCCGTCAATGGGCCCATTCAGCCGGGGCCCGGTTTTGAATATTATTCTTAATAAACATTCATAGTCCAAGCCATAATGGCCCTTTCAAGGCTCCTGCTTTGAATGCGCGGTAACAACAGAGTGCCTTTGTGTACTTACATGTAAAAATACACTGGCCACCCTGTTGATACGCAGCATATATATTTATAAATATTTATCACCAAGTCGTGGCTGACATTTTCAAAATGCTGCATTTGAAGTAGACGTCGTTTTTTCTGTCTCCCAAGCTGAGAGGCCAGACGAGGTTAATTAATCCAATTTTGCCTAATAATGTGCGGGGTAATGATCTCCATGCCCTGGTTTATTTGTCAAGGGGGAGGGGGCTCCAAGGAAAGGCCTCAGTGACTTGGAAAGGAGGGGTCTCCCGACTGCAGCCTTGATCTGCAGCCAGCCTGGGGCAATGCAGACGTGCCTGCGGCACCTTCTGGGAAAGCAAAGAAGAGAAGAAGCCGGTGGAGAAAGAGACCCAGGGCCTGGACTTGGTTCTTCCCAGGAGAAGGGGTGAAGCTGTGGAAGGAATTTCTCTCCCGATTCCATCCCCTCTCCCTGCCCAGGCTCCTGGGAGACTCTGATTACTCGGAAACGACATTCCAAACTGACTCCGACGGACTGGAGCTCCCCGCTCTCTATTGCTGCTGTGGTCGGGAGGTGAGCACTTGAACCAGGATCTGGGGCAAAACAAGGGTTGGATCTGACAAAGACTGGCCAGCAGAAAGACCTGGTCTTTAAAAAGTGGGGAAGTCCATGATGCCAGCGGTCTGACTTCTCTCATTAGGTTGCTTTCACAGACCGCCATGCACTGAAGACTCCTTGGCAAACCTGATCCCTCTTCATTAACCCAACAAGGGCCTCCTGTTTTCTGCATTTTGACTCATATTCAGACTCGTCTTCTAGCTCTTGAAGATAAGAGGCCTCTGCGAAAGGATAATGCTTGGAAAGGCGGTCTTGGAGGTGCTCCTGTACTCTCTGAACTCCGACTCCGCCGTTTGGCTCTGCTCAGCTCCAGTTTGGGTCTCAGCTTTGCCTGAGAATTCTGGGTGTCTCTCCTTTCCCTGCCATGGCTCTCAGTGTCCTAGGAATCCTGTTTACCAGTTCCCATTCTCTATCCACAGGTGGGCACCCAGGTCACAAAGCAGAAGCTTATCCTGGGGGTGCAGGGACTTATGCCTCTAACCCCAGTTCTTTGGGAGGTCAAAGATCACGAGGCCAGGAGTTCAAGATCAGCCTGGGCAACATAAGATGACCTGTCTCTACAAAAAATTATCACTGGGGCCGGCGCAATGGCTCTCGTCTGTAATCCCAGCACTTTGGGAGGCCAAGGCAGGTGGATCACTTGAGGTCGGGAGTTCGAGACCAGCCTGATCAACATGGAGAAACCCCGTCTCTACTAAAAATACAAAATTAGCCGAGTGTGGTGGCACATGCCTGTAATCCCAGCTACTTGGGAGGCTGAGGCAGGAGAATCCCTTGAACCCAGGAGGTGGAGGTTGTGGTGAGCCAAGATCACACCATTACACTCCAGCCTGGGCAACAAGAGTGAAACTCCACCTCAAAACCAAACAAACACTAAAAATTTATCCCAGGATTATGGTGCACAGCTGTAGACTGTTCCTCTAGAGGCTGAAGCAGAAGGACTGCTTGAGCCCAGAAGTTCAAGGCTGCAGTGAGCTATGATCCCCTCATCGCCTCATCACCCCTGGACTTGTCACTGTCCAGCTCTGTGGGGCCAGAAGGTTTTCCATCCTTCGCTTCCCTCTACCCCGCACTCACCTTCACCCTCTTGTCTCTTCATTAAGCAAAATGGGGCTGCTAAATCCCAACATGTTCATCCCTTTTAACATCCTTTCAACCAAAGCCTAAGCAGCAAAATACATCTACTTAAAAAAAAAAAAATCAGGTGCCAGCAAGAGCCAACTTAGATTTTAAGGCACTTTTTCTTTGGCTCACCTGCATGCCATGGAGGCCCGTCAGCACCTTGAGCTCACTGACATGGTGTTTGAGTCACAATTGCATTACTCAGCACACCCCTGCTGAGTGGATCGTTGCCCAAGTGGGCATTCACTGTACCCCATGTTCACTTCCTCATACCATACAGCCAGAAACCAGGGGAAAAAAAATCCCAGCTTTGCTTCCTAAAACCTGCGTGACCTTGGGCAAGCTACCTAACCTGTCCAAGCCATAATCTCTTCAACTATAACATAGGGCAGATAAACATTCCACAGGGCAGGGGTGAGTACTCAGTGAGACAGTTTGAGAAAGCACCTAGCCCGTGGCCAGGCCATAATATATTCTCAACAAACCTCTATTGAATCAGTCGCCGATGAAATGACATCTAGAAATGCATTTATTTTCTGTTTTTTAAGACTGGGTTAGGCCAGGCACAGTGGCTCATGCCTGTAATCCCAGAACTTTGGGAGGCCGAGGTGGGCGGATCACCTGAGGTCAAGAGTTTGAGATCAACCTGTCCAACACGGTGAAACCCCATCTCTACTAAAAATATAAAAAATTAGCCGGGTGTGGTGGCGCATGCCTATAATTCCAGCTACTCAGGAGGCTGAGGCAGGAGAATAGCTTGAAGCTGGGAGGCAGAGGTTGCAGTAAGCCGAGATCACACCATTGCACTCCAGCTTGGGCAAGAAGAGCAAAACTTTGCCTCAAACACACACATGCACACACACACAAGGTTAAAAATTTACAAGAAAAAAACTCATTAAAAAATGGACAGGAGAACATGAACAGACACTTCAAAAGAAGACATACATGCAGCCAACAAGCATATGAAAAACTCACATCACTGATCATTGTGGAAACGCAAATCAAAACCACAATTGAGATACCATGTAACACCACCAGTCAGAATGGCTATTATTAAAAAGTCAAAAAATAACAGATGCTGATGGTGTTGTGGAGAAAAAGGAATGCTTATATACTGCTGGTAGAAGTGTAAATTAGTTCTACTTTACACTCCCATTGTGGAAGACAGTGTGGCAATTCCTCAAAGACCTAAGCCAGAAGTACCATTTGACCAAGCAATCCCATTACTGGGTGTATACCCAAAGGAATATAAATCATTCTATCACAAAGACACATGCACATGTATATTTGTTGCAGCACCATTCACAATAGCAAAGACATGGAATCGACCTAAATGTCCATCAATGATAGGTTAGATAAGGAAAATATAGTACATTTACACCATGGAATAGTATACAGCCATAAAAAGGAACAAGATCATGTCCTTTGCAGGGACATAGATAGAGCTGGAGGCCATTATCCTTAGCAAATTAATGCAGGAACAGAAAACCAACCACTGCATATTCTCACTTTTAAGTGGGAGCGAAATGATGAGAACAGATGGACATGGAGAGGGCAACAACACACACCGGGCCTTCCTGAGGGCGGAGGGTGGGAGGAAGGAGAGGATCAAAAGAAATAACCAATTGGTATGAGGCTTAATACCTGGGTGATGAAATAATCTCTACCACAAATCCCCGAGTCACAAGTTTACTTATGTAACAAACCTGCACTTATATACCTGAACTTAAAATAAAAGTTAAAAAAATAAAATAAGGTTAAACAACACCTGGATAGCACCAGTAGCTCAATCTTGAAGCTCGTAGCACTAATCAGCTTTTGGAAACATGTGAGTGTATCCAGCATTGTTTAGCAAACATTCCCTCTCCCCTGGACACCGTGGTACTTTATTTATGCTCTTGGGCACATATCTTACCCCTGGACCATCCTACAGGTGGGAATTCCCCTGATTGCATGTGTAATTAATGCTCCACGTGTGATTTGTCCTCAGAAGCCCTCAGCTGGGGAGGCACTTAATAAATATTTATTAATTGACATTTGAGTAGACTCATGTATTAGACACACTTAATGTACTCCTCAGGGTCTCTCAGTCCCCTCTCCCCTGGGCCCTCAACTGCGGGTCCTGCCTCCACGGGTGATCAACTTCCTTGGGCCCATGTGGTTTTGCTGCCTGAAACCAACCACCTCCATGCCCAGAATCTCTAGCTCCTTCTGATGTGTGGGGGCTCAGATAAAGTCCACACCCCAGGATATGATGGGATCTGGCTTCTCCCTGGCTGGGGAAGGAGCTGGATGAGGCAGTTGATAGGACAGGGAAGTTAATTCTTCAGTGCGTGGACTTGGGCCAATGGGACACAGGAAATTGGAGGAAACCTGGCTTCTCTCTTTCCCCCTCTAATGGATTACTCTTCGACACAGTTACTCCACACAGCCCATCTGGGGACATTCCTTGGAACTGATGAGTATCCCTGCCAGGCAATGGCCTCTGTCTACACAGCACGCTGCATTGCTTCCCATCCTCCTTGCCTCAGTTTCCCTTGCCTACACTCTCACTGTGATTTCCAGGATGGAACAATTTGTCAGGTGACCTTGAACGAGACCGTTAACCCTCTTTTTGTTGCTATGAAAAAGGCAGATAATATCTATTCCATACATGGCAGCTCTAAAGGAGGGTAAACATGATTGATCGCTGTGACTTTGAGGAAGGAAGACAGTATAATAAATACTAATTATAATAACCATTCCTGGCTTCTAAGAAAAATGCCTTTTAAGAAAGGAAGGAAGGAAAGAACAATCCCTCCAACAGGGGCCTCCTGGGACAGGCTTCGTGTGTCACGGCCTTGTGCGGGTCTGAATAAATCCAAAGGGAAACTGATTTGGTGACAGTTCACGACAGCAGGAGTAGGCGGAACAACTCTTTCTTCATCATTTTTCATAAATTAATTTCATGTTTCAGTTGTCAAATTACCACAACTTTAGATTAATATACATGGGGCCAAGACTTGTGGGTAATTGTATATTTCTGTACTTCACATAAATGCTAACTATAAACATTTAAAATGTAAAGGTCAGGCCAGGCACCGTGGCCCATACCCGTAATCCTAGCACTTTGGGAGGCCGAGGCAGGCAGATCACTTGAGGTCAGGCGTTCAAAACCAGCCTGGCTAACATGGTGAAACCCCATTTCTACTTAAAAAAAAGTACAAAAATTAGCTGGGCGTGGTGGCGTGTGCCTGTAATTCCAGTTACTCTTGAGGCTGAGGCAGGAGAATTGCCTAAACCCAGGAGGCAGAGGTTATAGTGAGCTAAAATCATGCCGCTACACTCCAGCCCGGGCAACAGAGCAAGACTCCATATCAAATGTGTATATATATATATATTTAGTAAAGATGATATATTGCCTCTACTAAAGAGAGAGAGAGAGAGAGACAGAGAGACAGAGAGGTCAGCCGGGAACTGTGGCTCATACTTGTAATCCCAGCACTTTGAGAGGGCAAGGCAGAAGGATTGCTTAAGCTCAAGAGTTCAACACCACCCTGGGCAATACAGTGAGAGCCAGAGCCATCTCTACAAAAATTACCAAAAAATTAGCCAGGCAGGGTGGTTCATGCCTGCAGTCCTAGCTGCTCCAGAGGCTGAGGTGGGAGGATCACTGGAGCCCAGGAAGTCGAGGTTGCAGTGAGCCATGATTGTGCCAGTGCACTCCAGCCTGGGAGACAGAGCAAGACCCTGTCTCAAAACAAAAAACAAAAGGCCAGGCTGGGTGGCTCACGCCTGTAATCCCAGCACTTTGGGAAGCTGAGGGGCTGATTGGTTTAGTCAGGAGTTTGAGACCAGCCTGACCAAAATGGTGAAACCCCGTCTCTACTAAAATTACAAAAATTAGCTGGGCATGGTGGTGCATGCCTGTAATCCCAGCTACTCAGGAGGCTGAGGCAGGAGAATCACTTGAACCCAGGAGGCAGAGGTTGCAGTGAGCCGAGATAGCACCACTGCACTCCAGCCTGGGTGACAGAGTGAGACTCCGTCTCAAAAAAAAAAAAAAAAAAAAAAAAGGCCATAAACTAGCTTCGTATAAAAACTCCAGTATATATAATGACAGATATTTCATCATCTCTGGCCCCTAGCAAGTGGTTGCATCCTTGAGTGAATCCCTTCAGCTCTCTGTGGCGTTGTGATTCCAATCTTATGTCCTATACACTGCCTAGTATCTCCTGGAAATGAACAGGAACATGCCTGAACTTTCAGATCAATTTATCAGCCCTTTCACCCTTCCCCTCTGGGCTCTCGGTTTCTTCCCTGTTTCTTGAGAACATGCACATGGTTTACAGCGCGGTTTACAGCGTTTCAAGCCCAAACAGAACACGCTCCTCAGGGAAGGGGCTGATTGGTTTAGTTTTCGGGCAGCCCCTTGAGGGGTGGTAATTGACACTTGAACGATGACATGTTACATTCCTTCATATCGCAGCAGTAATTGAACACACATGAACCCCCCTGCACTGGTGACCCTGGAGTGTGCCACACACCTGGAAGCAGTGAGGTTCAATTAATATGTCACTGCCACTAATAGTGGCTACCAGTGAGAACCACCAGTCAGCTGCCACAGCCCGGCAATCACATAACAAAGCAGAGAGCAATGCAGGGTGAACCCCGGGAGCCGCTGCTCCGCAGCAGAGCATCCCTGGACTGGCCCCTAAAATCTGGTTTTTCCAAAAAAACTTTTTCACTTTTAATGACTCCAATTAATTTTACCTAATACTTGTGTTCACCTCTCCCTCAGAGTTATTTTTGCATTAAAATAGCAAAATGGTCAACTAGAAGGAGACAGCAATGACCCAGCTAAATTTTTGTGATGACACTTTTAATATAAAAAACAGATCAGAAATGGAATATGATATGGATATGAATATGAAAGGCAGGACTCAAGCCGAGGAAATGCAGAAAGAATGATGGAGTCCACCTCTTCCGTTGAGTCCCCCAAGTGTTTGTGGGGTGCTGATGGTAGCCCGGGGATACTGCAGGGTTATTGCAAGCCTGGTGGCTGCTCTTCCAGAACCCACAGGCTCGGGGTGACAGTCAGCACAACGATGTGGGACATGTGCCCTGCCTGAGGCAGAGAATGGGGCACCCAGGGCAGCCTTAGCAGTGCCCTCCCCTCATCTGGAATCTCAGGAGACTTCCTGGAGGAAGCTGCATCTAAGCTGGAGGAGGAACAGGAGTGAGTAGGGGAAGGGAAGGGGGAGGGAAGAGGGCTCCAGGCAGGGGGCCAGCACTGCCAAGGCTATAAGGCCAGAGAGAAAGTGGCAACATGAGGAAGGGGCGCAGAAGGAAAGCGGGAGCTTGGAAGCCAAGGGCAGAAGTGAGTACTTCCATTCTAGAGCCTACTTGCACTTTTTCCAGAACCAATAGCTACTGTCCTCTTGAAACGCGCACACACACACACACACACACACACATACACACACAATTAGCATTCAAACAAGAGTAAAGCTACAGTTTTGGCATATTCTTGGAGGAGAGGAAAATGGACATTTCATTTTATATCTGATACATTCCATTTAATCAATTAAAGTCTGGCAGCACTGCCTGAATGAGTGGAAATCCGCCAAAGCCAAAGGCCAGCAACCCTGTTGCACAGAGTCTGACGGCTTGCTCTACCCGGCCACACCCGGCCGGGATCTCCCTGCCAGCCTTGCCAGTCTGCTGTGCATGGGCTGGCGGCGGCGTGCAGCGGGTTGCCGGGTCTCTGGGCTCAGGCTTCCCCTGTAAGGTGAGGAGCTGTAACTCAGGTGTGCTGCACTTAGCACTCTGTTTGGCCTCCAGGGAGAACAGGGGCAATCTGGGACACCCCACTGGTCCCTCTGTGACACCCCACTGGTCCCTCTGTGACCCACTCTTAGCCCTTAAGCCCCCTAAGGAGGGAGACCTCCTCTGTATACAGGACCAATCTAGGCTACTCTAGACATCAAGATATTGTAGGGTGCTTCTGGTTAAATCAGCGGCTGAAATAAACATGTTTGTATGTTTGGTTTTTTTTGACAGAGTTGCTCTGTCACCCAGGCTGGAGTGCAGTGGCGCAATCTTGGCTCACTGCAACCTCTGCCTCCTGGATTCAAGCAATTCTCCTGCCTCAGCCTCTCGAGTAGCTGGGATTACAGGCGTACACCACCAGGCCCAGCTAATTTTTTTATTTTTGGTACAGACAGGATTTCACCATGTTGGCCAGGCTGGTCTCAAACTCCTGACTTCGTGATCTGCCTGCCTCAGCCTCCCAAAGTGTTGGGATTATAGGCGTGAGCCATCACATCAGCCAACATGCGTTTACCTCTACACTCTCCTCAAAGCTCACTAAAATGACAGTAAAGGCAAAAAGGTCAGGAGAAGAAGCCGTGGAATATGAGAAAGCTTAGCAACATTTCGAAGGAAGAACAGTGAATGGACTAATGGTCTCTGGCTTAGTGGGCTGGAGAGAGATGAGCCCTGCCAGCTGGACCAGAGTGAGGTAGAGGGGGTGAGCCTTCAAGAAACAAGATGATTCCTGCTCCAGAATCACAGAAACACTCAGAAATCAGGGGCTCCAGGTGCATGTACATATATATGTATATTTTTGAGACAGGGTCTCACTTTGTCACTTGCACTGGAGTGCTAGGGCATGATCTTGGCTCACTGCAGCCTTAACCACCTGGGTTCAAGTGACCCTCCTGCCTCAGCCCCCCAAGTAGCTGAGACTACAGGAGCAGACCACTATGCTCAGCTAATTTTTTTTTTTTTTTTTTTGTATTTTTAGTAGAGACAGGGTTTCATCATGTTGCTCAGGCTGGCCTCGAACTCCTGAACTCAAGCAATCTGTGCGCCTCAGCCTCCCAAAGTGCTGGGATTACAAGCATAGCCACGGCACCTGGCCAGCTCCAGGTATTTCTGAAGGTGAAAGTACACCGGCAAGCTGCAGAGGAGGATTGGTTGGAAGACTGTGTGGGGGAAGGCAGGCCCTCAGGCCCCTCCTGGGTGCACTGGTGTTGCTGGTGATGCTCATCTCCTTTCTGAATGTCTGCTGCTTGCCCTCCCCTTCAGAATACTGACCAGGTGAACCAGAGAGGCTCAGGGCACTGGATCCAGCTGAGGGCAGCAGAATGAAAAGCATGCTCACCTGACAGGGAGATCAGCCCGCGCCATCTAATGGCGTTGAAAAGAATGGTGTAGTCTCAGAAGGACCAATGTTCCCAAACTTGCAGGAGGTCCCCTGAACCCAAACTGGAATTAGAGTTTGATGCCTCTGAAAACCGGTGAGCCGCTGCTCTTCTCACGTGTATCTCCATGTGCGGACGTGCTCTGGAGCCTTCTTCTACCCTCTGAAGGAGAGAAGCATTCTGTTTAGGGGCTCACAGAAGACAGGAACGTGAGAAGGCTGAGGAGAGTGGAGGACCCAACAGGAAACTACCATCTCCAGTCTGCCAGGCTGGGTTGAGCCTCAGTGGAGAGGCATGTTGACCTCAGCATGGGCAGTGTGCCGTAAAGGGCTCATTGTGTTGTTAGTCAAGGAACTTACTGTCCTTCCCTGAAGGAGGATTATACTTCCTCACGCCATTGACAATGGACTTGGCCACATTACTTTCTTGGACAATGAAATGTGAGAGGAAGTGATGTGTGACACTTCTGAGCTAAGCCTTTAAGAGCCTATGCTTTGTTAGGACCATGGCCATTTCCTCTTTCTTTCCCCTCTGCCACAAAACCAGCTTGTGCTGAATGGAAACTGGGTCCTGGATCTTTAGCTTGAGTCCAAGTGTGAGGACAACATGCAGCAGCATGAACATTGTGTGCATAAGAAGTCAACTTCTATTGTTCTAATTATCTACAAGGTTAGGGATCGTTTGTTACACAGCATACCAGCAGCAGAAACTGATTGATACAGCTGCAGTGATAGTTGCAGCTGGATGGGCAGGGGAGACATTCTGTGTCTCCTACATGGATGAGCATTGTTACCAGCTCCTCGAGGACAGCTGTCTGGGCTGCTCCTGAAGATGGCACCCTTGACCCAGGCACCACTGCCTTCACAGGGGGCACCAGCAGTGGTGTCATGAAGTGCCTCCCTCTAGTGGACTGTGGGCTGCAGATAAGTACAAGAGAGAGGAGTTTAAGAGGAGTCAGAGAGGGCAGACGCAAATACAGCATCTCCCTCGGAGAATCTCAGCTTTACCCAGGACTTGGCAAGCTTGGAGGTCCTGAGTAGGAAGGTGGGAATAATAAATGACCCTGTTGGAAATGGGACACAAATTGCGCCAATTATTAAACTTTTTTTTCTCTCAACTCTAACCCTACCTTTAGGCTTTGCTTTTTACTTTTTTTCTGAGCCAGGGTCTTGCTCTGTCACCCAGGCTGGAGTGCAGTGGGACAATCACAGCTCACTGCAGCCTTGACCTCCCAGGCTCAAGTGACCCACCTGCCTCAGCCTCCTGAGTAGCTGAGAGTACAAGCGCACACCACCACACCTGGCTAATTTTTGTATTTTTTGTAGAGACAGGGTCTCACTATGTTGCCCAGGCTTGCGCCTGTAATCCCAGCACTTTGGGAGACTGAGGCAGGCAGGTCATTTCAGATTAGGAGACCAGCCTGGCCAACTTGGTGAAACCCTATCTCTACCAAAAATACAAAAATTAGCCAGGTGTGGTGGCAGGCACTTGTAGTCCCAGCTAGTCTGGAGGCTGAGGCAGGAGAATCACTTGAACCCAGGAGGCAGAGGTTGCAGTGAGTGAGCCGAGAGCGCCATCCCACTGCACTCCAGTCTGGGCAACAGAGCAAGACTCTCTCTGTCAAAAAACAAAACAAAACAAAAAAAAAAAAAACCACAACTTTTTTTTTTTTTCTCCTTCCTCTTCCCAATCCTCTATTCCTGTCCTGTAAAATGAAGGGGGGTTTCTCTTTCTGATGTCTAATCAGTTGCAGAAATGGACAGAAGTCTTGAACCCAAGGGAGAGCAAGGTTGGATACACAAGTTAGACAGGATGGGAGAGGACATCTCTACAAATGGTGGGACACACGGAAAACAGCAAAGGCCAAACGATGGTGGGTGACAATCCAGGGGCGGAAAGAGGAATCCAGGCAGTAGGAAAGAGCTGGAAAACTCCTCAGCAGAAATGAAGCTTAAGCACAGCGCCAGCAAAGGGGACTCTGGAAAGGTGTGTGTGCTTGGGACAAATGAGCCTTCAGGTCTCCCATCTCTAAGGGCCCACCAGCCGAGGTGAAGCTGACCCTGGCTGCCAGCCCCAAGCTTTGGGGAGGCCTGTCCTGGGTCTGTGGTCCCCTGACTCCCCACACTGCCCACCTTCTGGGCTTCCCAGCTGCAGTGGCCCAGGGAGGCCTCCTGCCATGTCCACCCCCACCAAGCTGCATCTCAGCCCTCCACCGGGGGCTCTCAGCACAGCCCCCATTGTACCTCCAGTGGCCAGAGCTGCAGTGACTCTGGAACCAGGGTCTGGCCTGACCCACCCAGAAGGCTCTGACCACTGCTGGAAACTACAGTACAGTCTGGAAGGGCAGGGCAAACTCTGCCCAGGAGAGACAGAGGAAGGAGCCTGCAGAGAATTGCTCTCCCTGCCCCCCGACCCCACAGCCTGTCTCAAGCATCAGTGGTTAAAGGTGGCTTCTCCTGAGATGCCTGACATGACCACGCAGTGCTGATGTCCTGGGGTGTGGTGGCCAGCTGAGCAAAGCCCCGCCAGGTACTGGCATTCCTCCTTTTCTGCCTCACTTTCCTTCTTCCCACACTCTGGCTTCTCTGGGGTTGCACCAACCACCCCCACAAAAAGGGATTCGCAAGTTAGATAAGCTTTGCCGCAGGCTGTTTTCCAGGGTGCTGAACTAGCTTTGCCTCAGGGAAAAAGGTGCCTCTCTATAGAGGGGCGAAGCTGCCTTCTGCAAATTCTGACCTCGTTAATATTCTGGAATGGGTGCAGAGGCATATCATCTGTGTTTGTTTCCTACTACAAACTGGGAGGTTTACAACAACAGAAATGTATTCTCTCTCAGTCCTGGAGACCAGAGGTCTGGCAACAAGGTATAGGCAGGGCTGGAGCAGGATCCTCCCTCACCTCTCCCAGCTTCTGGAGCTCCTGGCACTCCCTGGCACTCCTGGCTTGTGGCGACCTCCCCCCGCCTCTCTCTGCCTCTGTGTTCACAGCATCTTCTTCCCTATGTTTCTGCCTAAGCTCCCTCGGCTTCCCACTTCTAAGGACACTTGGGGTGCCACGTGGGGCGCCACCTGGGGCCCACCTAGGTAAGCCAGGATGATCTCCTCACCTCAGGATCCTTAACTGTTGCATCCTTTTTCCAAATATGGTCACATTCACGGGCTCCAGGGATTAGGATGTGGGCATAGCTTTGGGGGGCACATTTTTTAATCCCCCATACCATCCTCACTCCCCTGGCTGAAATATACAGCAGGGAAAGAGAAAGGAAAGAAAATCAAGTGAAATTCCGACCCAACAATTCTAAAATGGAGAGAGAAGCATGAGCAGGAAAAGTGTGACCTTTCCATTTCTAGTACTTTCTGTGGCCCAGGAGAGATCTGGCCTTCAATCTTCATGTTGACATGTGTTATTTCTTCCTCGAGAGAAAGAAAGCTCATCATCCAGTATTGCTGAGTGGAACAGTGCACACATGGGAGGGCCGGGAGTGGCTGGGTGTCCCCCAGTCCTGGTGAAGATACCCCTGTGATGGCTCATTTCAGTGCCTTTGGGCCAAACAAGCTGGTGTGGAACTGTCAGTGTCCTCATTTAAAATCCATTTGTAAATGGCTCATAAATCACACCCTTAGAAAACTCACTCCTCGTTATAGTTCTGCAGAGAAAAACTCTGTTCAGCAATTGCAATAAACGTGAGAGCGAGTAGCTTGTTTTTCAGCGGGGGTCATACGTAAGAGGGTTTGGCATGATATTCTTCAGTCTTAATAAAAGCAGGAATAATTACAGGCACTTCTCCAAATGCACAAGTCTCTACTGTCAGACTTCACAGTGGCCGCTGAACACTGAGTGTGATTTCAGAGAAGCCAGAAAGGGTCACAGTCCCTAAGCCCTCAACCCTGCTGACCCAGCAAAGAACTGGTGAAAGTCCCAAACTGTACCATTAAAACTTCCTTTCTTTGGATTGGCCCCTTGTTGAAACATTAATATTGTTGGAAGGAGCCACATTTGAAGCACGGTTTTGTTTATACACTTATTCTGGCATTTTCCTTCTTTCTTTTTTTTTTTTTTCTTTTTTGAGATGGAGTCTCACTCTGTCACCCAGGCTGGAGCACAGTGGTGCGACCTCAGCTCACTGCAACCTCCACCTCCCAGGTTCAAGTGATTCTCCTGCCTCAGCCTCTCAAGTAGCTGGGACTGCAGGCCCCCACCCCCACACCTGGCTAATTTTTGTATTTTTTTTTTTTTTTTTTTTTTTGAGACAGAGTCTCACTCTAACGCCAGGCTGGAGTGCGGTGGCGCGATCCCAGCTCACTGCAACTTCCGTTTTCCGGTTTCAAGCCATTCTCCTGCCTCAGCCTCCCGAGTGGCTGGGACTACAGGCACGCACCACCACGCCCGGCTAATTTTTTGTACTTTTAGTAGAGACGGGGTTTCACCATGTTGGCCGGGATGGTCTCGATCTCTTGACC